>LBNU01021240.1:2688-18261 GCA_014162995.1 Artemisia annua
TGTTAGAATTTATGTATCATGACTATCATATAAATAAGTAATACAAAGTAGCACATATAGCGGAAGCAAAGGATCAAGTATAACATAATAAAGTTAACTAAAACTTAAATAGAAAACGTACCAAACGCGATTCTTGATTGAGGATTAAACAAGTGATGAACCCTAATTAGGGTTTATGTAGATCAATGTTAAACCCCTTACCTTTTTGTTTAACGATCTCTTGATAACAACAATAATGTGTTGTTACCTCGTTCTTGTACACACAAACTCAATTTTCTCTCTAAAACCGATTAAACTTTTCTCTCTACTGATAAAACCCTAAAACCGATTAAACTTTTCTCTCTAGGGGCGAAATCCTAAACCCTAACTGTTCTTAATCGTATTCCATTTAATCTCCCTAAATCTTTGTGTTTCTTGCTTCAATTTGTTCTTGTTACTGAGTTGCATTCATGCTTATTGGTTCTGGACCATAATCGTTGTGAGTTAAACAAGGTTTTGTGGAAGTGTGGGATTGTTTTCTTTGGGTATCGCTGGGTCTATTAAACCGACCTCTTTTGTTGTCGGTTCTTGTTGATTATTTATTGTTGATCTTTACTTAGTGATTCTTATTCCATTACTGATCGACTTTTACTATGGTTGGAGGTTAGTGATCTCGTTAATTTGCTATAAACCCTAATCGTTAAGATTAGGGTTTTACCTTTTCTCTTTGTATCGCATGCTGCTGGTTAACAAGGTGTTATTAGTTTACTTTGGGTTTGTGGTGGTGAGAGATGAATAAGGGTTTTTTGAGTTCCAAAAGTGTTAATAGTGGTTCTAGGGCTAGTGAGAAGACTAACGTTGATGTGGATGGGTTGGCTGCTCGTAAGGCTGCTAGGGGTGTGTCGAACCCTAACTTAGGGTCTGAATATGGTGTTCACTTGGTAAACGAGGGTTGTAGTGATGGGAATGATGATAAGGTGTCGCAAATATCAAGTGAAGCTGCTGATGAGGGTGGCATATCTCAACAAAAATTCCAAGAGAAGCCGGTTTCTCTTGATACAGCTGTAGGTGGTGATGGGGATGTTAATCCTAATGTGGAGCAAATGCTAGCTAATGCGCATAGGAATTTTAATGAGGCCATGGATAAAATTCAATGTGAGATTGCTGCTAATAATCCTCCTTCGAGTTTTAGTGGTACTAATGTGGATATGAGTAAGAGTGCAACTTCTGGTCCTCATGCTCCCAAGCTTGTTACTGGTAGTGGTACTTGAGTGAAGTCGGTTACTTATGCGGGTGCTACGTCTAATGAACCCCAGAAAAGCGCGTCTAATTTTCGGAGGTTGGAATGTAGCAAAAAGAAGGATGATGTCGACCTTTCAGTTCCAATGAAAGTAGTGGAAGAGGTGAACACGAGGTTTCAGAACACTCTCTATGGATACTTCCTTGGTCAACGCCTTGCGTTTCCTGTTGTTGATTACTATGTACGCAATGCATGGGCAAAGTTTGGTGTGCAAAAGGTAATGATGAATGCAAAGGGGTTCTTCTTCTTTAAGTTCACTTCGAAGAAAGGTGTTGATGATGTGCTTGAAAACGGTCCTTGGTTGATCAGAAATGTTCCTCTCTTATTTTAAACAATGGACGATTAACCAACCTACTAAAAGAAGGATTTGTAAACCGGTGTGGGTAAAGTTCCATGATGTTCCCCCTTGCTATGTTTCATAAATGCTGGCCCTCAGTCTTCTCCGCACACTGATTGCAAACACCCAAAAGATTAGATGCTTTTACAGAAAGTGCAAGGATCGTGGCAGTAGTAGTTTTGCATATGCATGATAAGTGAGTCGTGAAGGTGGTTGCGCGTAGCCTCCACTGTTGAGATACCATTATTGATGGTTCGGGTTCGACTATTGATGAAGATTCGGGTTGAGTACGAATGGAAACCACCTCGGGGATAACTGTAAGTCTTTGGTCATGACTCTGAGTGATTGTCCTAAAGGTCAGGTTGCACCTCCAGTTCAATCTACATAGTCTGTTAATGATGGTTTCATGACACTAGTCAATTAACTAGAAAGAATGGTAGCAGGCGGTTCCTACAACTCAGGGTAATAGAGGGTTTAACTAAACCAGTTGTGGGTAAGCAGTTTCAGCTATCACCCAAGAAGAATTCCAACTGACCTAAGAAGGTGGATGGACTAAGAAGGAGGATCTGATGTGCCTAGTAAACGAGTGGACACGAAGATTTATCTACATCTATCAGTTTGATCTTAATATTGATGATGCGGATGCCTTTTGGTACTCCGTCTAATGATACACAAGGAATGTGGATGTTGGTAGTTTCAATGAAGTTAATGGCGGATACAGTCTAGTAAGGAGCTAGTAAAGTGAGTTAATAGGATGAGTCTAATAAGACAGGTATACATGGAAGTTTAATGAGGAAGAGTGTAGTAGGGTTCTACTCCTATTGTTGAAAATGGAAAGCTTGACAAGTTACTTATTCATGGTAGAGCAACTTTGTGGATGAATAATGGTCATCCTATCCGTCGACCTCTCTATAAGAGGGGAACCCATTTTCAAAGGTGGGAAATATTGTGGTGTCTGATTCTGAAGACGAGGTTGCCAACCCATTTGTGGTCTGCTATTTTTTGGTGGGGGGCAGAGTTTGAACAAGATTATGATGACTATGATGATTATGCGAACCAGGTGATATGATCTTCCCGGTATTTGGATGCTTTTATGCCCATGTATGTACCAAGCTATCAGGCCTTAGGAAGTATTCTTTCGTTGTTATTCGTTATCATTGATTGTGGTTTGATTTTCTAGTTTTAGAATGGAGTATCTTGTTTATGTAGCTTTTAGCCTATGTAACAGGGCTGAGATGTGGGACTTCCACCCATATCCATTGTACTTAAAAGTTTTTTGGTTAATATATTTACCAGGGTGCAGGATTAGCGTCCCATTTAAACGCCAAAAAAAAAAAAACTCATTGATAAAAGGTTATGCAAGTAACAACAAACACTAATTTTGTTTTCAAAATTTGATCCAATAGAACCTTGGGGGTGTGTTTGGTCGCGGTTTCAAGAAGAAAAAGAGGAAGGGAAACGCAAGCTTGAGTTTAGGGTAGGAAAGGAGGTGTAGAATAGAGAAGACCCCAGCCTTGTTTAATATACTAGATGCGAAACTTGGTCACCAGTTAGCGGATTGGTATCCGGCTACCATCCACGAAGCCGCCCCTAGACCCCCATGGGGTTTCTAGAACTTTTTCTTGCATCCCAAGTTTAACCTCCCCTAGTCCTTCGCTTTTCCCTTTTAACGATAGTTAGTAGTTACACTTAATACATAAACCGTTAAGTCCGTTTGAGTGTTTATAATATTAAATTAAACTAACAATTAATATAATTATTATTATACTTTTATTCTCGTTTGTAATGTGTGCAATCCCGAGGTCTCGTGTTCGATTCTAGACATTTACAGGTTAATTATTAACTATAATTTAACAGGGGCTGCTTAAAAAAATAATAATAAATTGATTGTGTGTGTGTTTAATGTGTGTTTAAGATATTGGTTGCCACAGTAAGGGCGACCTTCATCTATTTATTTATTTATTTAACTTTTTTCAACCTAACAAATTTTAATTTCATTACATGTGTTTTTTTTTTTTTTTTCCCTTTTCCTTCTTTTATTAAAAACTTTAAAAATAAGATCTAAAAAAATTTACAAAACTAAAAATAAAAAATAAAAAATAATTAAACGTCATTTGCTCAACCAATTTTAAACCCATTAAAAAATATTAGCCTTTAAAGATTTGATATCATTTATATGGGGCTACATGGTGTTGGTCAAGAGATATAAGAAAGCCAGTACTTTGTGGAATTTAGAAGTATGAAGTCAATAAGCAGGAAAGAATTAATAGTTTATGTTTCTTATAGTAGCATACATGATCGAGTCTTGTTTAGCATCATTTGATATATGCTAAACTAATTAACTAACCAGCAATGGTAAAATCGACATGTTGGTTAACGAGAGTGCCTGGATTATTTTAACCCACAATAACATGCATGTAAAACATTTTCATCAAATACTTTGTATGCTAAATATGATTGTAAAACTTACATCATATATGTAAGCGAATGAAGGATTAAATAATATAGCAAATATGGTCTCTTTGGTCACCTTGAGAAACCTTAAATTGAGTTGTGTTAGCATTGCATATATTGGGAAGTCATATGAAGCGAGGTCCAGCAATGATATCAAAGGGCCACTAATTGTGTATAATCAGTTTTATAGTGTCTAGCTAAACTGTGAACTGATGGAGTGAAGGTGTATACACTTAAACAAATAGATAGTAGTACTTATTACGAGTACTATAGAAAGATGGAAGACCAAAAACCGTCTTTTGACCAAAGTGAAATGACTGACATACCCACATTTAACCTTTTTTTTTTTTTTTTTACCCAAATGAGGGTATTTCATTCGTTTCACTTTTGCCCAGGACAAAAAGTGTACCGAAAGTTTTCACAAACAAATTGCGCTTGCACTTTCGGAGTTATAGTGATTGCGCCCATGAGTTGGACAAACCCATAAGGATCAGTTTACTCTATATTATAAAAAATAATTTAGAACACAACAAAGGAACATATTTAAATTTACCTTCTCAATGGCTCGAAATTCAATGCCTTCAACATAAATCGCACCATCTCCATACTGGTAAGTTGAAAAGCTCTCCAGTAGAAATTCAAACACGACCTCCTCTTTCTGGTTCGAGTATCGGTCCAACTCAATCATCATCCACTCCTTGTCTCTCCATGTTGCAAAATATGCATGCCGACTTTCGGTCCCCTTTTTAAAATTAAGGTTAACATATGCCAGTTTACTTGAAAAGTTTTTTGAATCACAAAATTTGAAGACTAAATAGACTCCAAAAACAACATCTAGAGATAAAAATTGAGCATTTGTCTTGATGTTGATGTTTAAGTTGGAAATATCTGACATCTCCACTATTGTATCAAACCTGCACATATTATAAATAAATGTTCATAATGTGTTTATCAGTCGCAGCTTCAAACGTACAGTTACACTTTTGAATTTAATATTTATTTTTTCCCATAAACATTAGAAAAGAAAACATATATACACGTCAAACAACAATGCATATTATCACTTGTGTACTAACAAGGGTAGAGAGAAAGAAAGAAGAACCTTGATTCTGGAAGATATTGCGACTTCCGTGGACAACTGTTTATGTACGAAAATGTTGTGGCTGATACCATTTTATTTCTTTTCCGATTACCATCGAATGACAGCAGCTGTACGATTAATTCAGACTCGAATTATATCATGTGTAATTATGTAAATGCAAGTATGATTTTTAAGTTGTCCCTTGAGAAGTAAAAGATGCATAAACACTGGAGACATAATATAACTGAGATATATTAACGAATTGATTACCACTTTGTCTTGTTGCAGGAGGATTCCCTTCGAAAAAATGTTGTAAAGATCCTCTTTCTTGATGGTAGAATAGATTTCAGGACACTTTGACATCTCGATTATTTCTTTATAGTCTTTAGGCAATTTGGGCTCCCATTTCTCATAATCCTCCTGTATATACATTAATCAGTTAATGAACTCATGTTTCATACAGTTACTTTCTTACGATTTATAAAACAGTTAAAGGTCATAGTTTAGATATATATGAATCAAAAGTTAGCTAATTTTGTCAAAATATAGAAACTTACCTGAAATTCCAATGATTTCTTGAGTTGTATGACCACTTCATCAGCTGTTGGTCGTCTTTCTCTCCTGTGATGTAAGCATTGAAAGGCAATCCTTGTAAAGGTAATATATGACTGTGGCGCAATTTGTGCTTTGATACCCTCGAACACTAACTTATCAAGTTTTCCAAAATGATAGTGTTGTTTAGCCAAAAAGGGTAAATAAAGATACTCATCATCTAGTTTTTCGGATGATAGTTTCCCACACAATAAGTCAAATAAAACCGCACCCAACGAGAATATATCACATTCTTTAGTTAGGAAGCCTGTTTTCGAGTACAGAGGGTCCTGATAGCCGGTTGTGCCTCTAACATTGTCAATGACTGCATCCTGATTTACTGGACATACTAAGGAAAGCCCAAAATCACTAATTTTTGCTTTCCAATCATCAAACAGTAGAATGTTGCTGCTGTTGATGTCCCTATGTATAACCATTTCTGGACTTGAAATAGTTCCATGAAGAAACTCCAACCCGATTGCAATATCGATGCATATTTTAAGTCGCTTCACCCACGTAAGACTATCATCGCTCAAGTACTTATCAAGACTTCCTCTGGATGCATACTCATAAAGAATAATTTTCTCATCCTCTTCATCACAATAGCCTGCAAGAACAATTACATTTTCATGTTTATGCTCCATAAGGATTTCAAGTTCTGTCTTAAATTCAGCTTCTCCTTCAGCAGATTTTCTACCCAACCGCTTTGCAGCAATGATGTTATGCCCATGAGTGTGACATTTGTACACTTTCCCAAAATCTCCATGTCCGATGAGATTGTCTTGATTGAAACTTTTTGTGGCCAATTTTATGTCTTGAAGTGACAGTTTGAGGTTGTCCTTGTGGTTCTCCTGCGAATCATTGGAAAATCAATCGATTTGATAAGTAAAGATTATTGAACTATTTTCCATCTAAAACTCTTTTATTGTCTCTAAGTTCAGGGATATGGTTGTAAATCAACCTTGGTTGTTGCATTATAGAATTAAAGAATTTTCGTCACATGTGAAAAAAAAATTCGTAAAATGTGAAAAAAAAATCCGTCACATGTGAAAAAAAAAATTCTGTCACATGTGAAAAAATAATTTCGTCACATGTGAAAAAAATTTTGCAAATTTTTTTTCGTCACATGTGAACATTTTATTCTTCACATGTGAAAAAAAAATCACGAATTTTTTTTTTTTTTCAAAATTATTTTTTGAATTTTTTTTGGAAATTTTCACTAATATTAGCCATTAGATCAAAGTTAAAGAATAATAAAATGAGTGGCTAGGATTGCTTCTCGCATTCTCACCAAATTAAAGGTTCTCATTTGAACGCTTAATTTTGGATTTACATAGAGGTGGAAGGCAAAAAAATTACGCACCTGACAATATAACGCCTTTTTAAGTTCATTGATGACAACATCTATTGATGGACGTTCGACTTGAGTCACTGCTATACATTGAAATGCGATTTTTGAAAATGTGAGCAAAGACTCTTCATTAGGTCCTATAATTAGTGAAAAGACATGTTCATTTGTTTCTTCCTTTATCTTGTGATCAACAATTTCCATTAGCGTTCCCTTCTCAAAATGATCTCGTGCAATAGGTGCAATCCCGTTCCCATTAACGTCAGTGAAAATACCATCATAGGCCAACTTCCCGGACAAGATCTCAAATAACACCACTCCAAAAGAGTAAATGTCTGATTTCTTATGTAATCTACCATACTTCTGATATTCTGGATCCAGATACATAGCCGTACCTGCAATCATATCGGTATTGATAGTGCTGGCCGCTTGATTTTCTGGGTGGAATATGGAGAGCCCGAAATCAGTAATCTTTGCCGCCCAATTTTCGTCCAATAGAATATTTGCACTCTTAATGTCACGGTGTATTATCTTTTTTCTGTCTTGCAAGTTGGTATGAATGTAATTCAAGCCATGTGCAATATCAAGACATATTTTCAAGCGTTGCACCCAAGTAAAATTAGTCATTTTATCACTGTTTCCCAAATAATCCTCAAGACTTCCTTTAGAAGCAAGCTCGTAGACAAGGATCATGTGATCAGGATCTTCATCACAAAAACCCAGAAGAGAGATTATATTTTCATGTTTACAGCAAGTCAGAATCTCAATTTCTGCAATGAACCCTCGTTCTGCACTACTATTGTGCATGCGCTTTATGGCTACCGTGCTGCGCTTCTTGGGAAGATCACATTTATTCTTCCCTTGAATGGAAGATGAATTACTGCTATCAAAATGTTCGAGTTGTCCCTTGTATACCATAGCAAATCCGCCTGACCCAATGCAATTTTTTTCAGCAAAGTTCTCTGTTGCCATCTCGATATCATGAAGTCTAATCTTCAAGTGTTCCAAGTTCTTCAACTGCAACATTGTGGACATTCAAAATACAACAACGTACTTAAATAAATTATTGAATGAAAACTAATTGTGATGTTAATAGAAAAAAGTTATACAACAACGTTCTTACTTCTCAGCCAATGGATTCCATTAGCTTCGATATGATTTTTATGGTTTGTTACTAGTGTGCAGGCCCATGGTAGTTGGTGCAGATGGTATTTAGATTTCTGGTTTTTGGGTGTTGATCCTGTGGTGTTGAGGTGGTCATATCTATAAATTTGTTAACGGTCGTTTATCGTTTTAGAGTGCCAGGGTTATGAATATGAGACTGCAATGTCTTGTCTAATTTATTTGTAACAGGGATCAAATGTGAAAAGCCTCTAACCATATGTATCATTCGTATAATCTACTGTTTTGCATTAACTGGGATGACCAGCCTTAAACTAAAACTATAAAATAATTAAGTACCTTCAAGTGATTAGATGATGTATCGTCAACTGCATTCTCTGGAAGTTCCTGGAAATGATCAGTTGATAATTTAACAGTTATTATTACATAAAGTTGATAGATAGAACAGTTATTATTGCAAAAAATTGATAAACAAGTTGATTTTCTTACTGGATTTTCACGTTTCAACTGATGTTTTAACGCTTTATCAAGTCTTTTGACAACCTGATCTATGTATGGACGATCTGCTCTTTCCTCTTGTAAGCACCAATATGCTGTTTCTGAGAAGATTTTGAATGCATCTGGGTCCATCTGTTCTCGTAAATGTGGATTGATCATATCATCCAAATGTGATTTACCCAGTTGACTTAATAACCCCTCTCCCAACTCATCTTCTCTTTCATCTTTATCTTCATCTTTGTCTTCATCTCCGTTTTCATCTTCGTCTTGGTCTTTGTCTTCATCTTCATCAACTGCACTCCATCCGCACAAGACTTCGAATAATACAACACCGAATGAATAGACATCTGACTTGTGTGGGTTACACCGCCAGTCTTTTTATATTTTGGGTCCATGTACACATTCTTTACAACATCACGAGTAAGAAGAAGACGGTGCCTCCGAGCTACTGTATTTTTCAACGAAAGTTCAAAACCAGATAACTTGGGTTTCCAATTGTCATCTAGTAAAATATTCGAGCTCATGATGTTGCAATGTATGACACTAAAATCTCGTCCAGGATCATAATGGAGGTAACTCAATGCATTTGCAACGCCAACGCATATCTTCAACCTTTGCATCCATGTGAGGGTCTGGTCACTTAGATATTCGTTAAGACTTCGGTTGGCCTCCTTCTTGTATATGATAATCTTATTGTCCTTGCTCTCATAAAACCCAATAAGAGACACTAGATTCTTATGCCTGAGACTAGAAAGCATCAAAACTTCTGTCCAAAACCTTTTGCTCTCATCTTCTATGCAATTGCTATAGAACCTCTTAACAACAATATCAATGAATTGTTCGAGACAGCCTTTGTAAATCGTACCAAGCTTAACTTTTTCGATAATATTCTCAACATCAAAATTGTTGGTTGCTGATTCTATATCTTGAAAGTTGAGTTTAAAGTGGGAAAGATCGTCGAGGAAAGACTTTGTCTTTTTGCTGACATGGGACTCAACACGTGTAGATATGGAGGTCAATGATCCCTATATGTACCAAACAAGACAACTAATTGACACGAGTAGATATAGAGGTCACTTTTCCAGGGCACTCTAAATATACCAAAATGATTATACTAATTATTATTATTTTTTTATCAAAAGTTACATAAAATTATGCAAATCGTTGACTTGTTTCTTACTTTTGCCTTTTAGTTATTACTCCATCCGTCCCAAATATAAGTCCATTTTTTATTTTTCAAAGTCTTTTCTTTCTCACTTTGACCTTAATTATTTTTTTCCGTATTATATGATACTAGATGAAAAGTATATCATATTATATGATACTAGATGAAAAGTATACCAATGAAAATGCGTTTAAAAGACAAGTCTATTTATATATTTTGCATCAAGTATTATATAACACGAAAAAAAATAATTAACGTCAAATTGGAATAAAAAAACTTTGAAAAAGTCAAATTGGACTTATATTTTGGGACGGATGGAGTATCAGTTAATAATTGTTTATTTTTGTATTTTATTTTTATTTTTGCTTATCTATTAATTTTTATAACTATTTTTTAATTTTGTCATATACTATAGATACTTATATATAAGTGAACAAAAACTTCAAATTTTCATTTTAGTCTAGACGACGTCCTCATTTACGCTTTGTTTTTCCCACAAAACTGTCGTTTCATTATTTTTTAAAACTGTAAAACAACACCGTTTTAAACGGTGAATGATATTATGTATAATTAAATGTGAAAAACTAAAACGTAAAAAAGAGTTGTGAAAATGTATAAAATAATGACTAGAAAGAAAAGGAATTTTAAATTTTTAATATCACGAGCTTCAAGCAGCTAATACAAGAAATTCTGCATTTATTATATAGGGGTCTAGCTTAATTGTTTTTATGTTGCAAATAAACGAGCAAATGAAACTGTTACAATTATTGATGTTAAGAAACTTTTTTAGTGTATTTGACTTACAACAATACTCCGTATTAACTATTAAGTAAATAAGTTTACTCGTGCTACTATTAATATCATCAATAAATATAAATTAGTTATTATAAAAAGCAAGATGAAAGAGAAAAACGTGTCTTACAGGCTCATTGTCACATGCGAGTTGAAGTTCCAAAGCTTTCTCAAGTCTTGAGACAATCTCATCTATATTCGGGCGTTGTGATCGCTCTTCATTTAAGCAGTCATACGCTGTTTCTGTGAAAATATTGAATGATTGCGGATCCATTTGTTCCAATAGATCCGGATCAATTATATCATCAAGTAGGTTCTCCCTATAGTGGAAAATGGCCATTGGAACCAAATACTTATTATCTTGATCGTCACTTTTAGATTTTCTACCACAAAGTAGTTCAAACAATACTACCCCAAACGAGTAAATATCTGACTTGTGACTCAAACTTTTAGTCTCTAGATATGTGGGGTCTGTATAGCCCTCCCTATCCCATACTTTATCAACATGGAATGAATGACGCCTCTCAGAAGCTTTAATCTTCATGGAAAGTCTAAATGCAGATAACTTGGGTTCCCAGTTATCGTTTAATAGAACTGTCCCACTGCCGATATTTCGATGTATTACGCTAAAATCGCGTAGCTCATCATAATGAATGTAACTCAACGCATTCGCAAGACCAACACATATCTCCAATCTTCGCACCCATGTCAACCGCATCGGGTAACTTAGACTGTTGTCAAGACTTCCCCGGTTCTCATACATGTTAATGATGATTTTCTCACCATTTTCATAACAAAACCCAACAAGAGAAACCAAATTTTTGTGCTTGAGAGTAGAAAGCAATGAAATCTCCATCCAAAACTCTTGTTCTTTTTCATCATCCCATTCTTTATTTGACCATCTATGAGCATGGATTTTAATCAGCTCACCGGACCACACGAGCTGTCCCTTGTAATGATTTACAAGATCAGCTTCTCCGATGGAATTTGTGTCAGCGAAGTTGTTGGTGGCTGATAGGATACTTTCAAGGGGAATTTTTAAGTGAGCAAGGTGATCGTAACTAGGTGAAGACATTATTTGTGAATCTGTTTGTGTATCTGGGGAAAAAAAGGGTGTTCTGGTTACAAAAAGAAGAGAAGAAGTGTTTGGGTTTCGATTGGTGTTTGTAAATACAGATGTGGATGAGTGTGTGTTCAGTGTTATATTTAATAGAGGGCAAATGACAAAAAAATGCATCGAACTTGACACTTTTTGTGATTGTGTGTAGTCAACTATTTTTTTTCTTATTGTGTGTACTGAACTTTCAAATTTCGATCATTGTGTGTATTTTGAGACTATTCTGCCATGTAAAATAACCATTTTACCCTTCGAAATTTGAAAAAATTAAGGGTAAAATGGTCACAAAATACACACAATGATCGAAATTTGAAAGTTCAGTACACACAATAAGAAAAAATATAGTTGGCTACACATAATCACAAAAAGTGTCAAGTTCGATGCATTTTTTTGTCATTTGCCCTTTAATAGATGGAGGCCTGGTAGTTGCATTATTTTTTATTATTATTATTTTTTTGAACAGAGTAGTTGCATTATTAAATGGTAGGTAGACTGGTAGACTATTGACTTTTGGTCCTCGTAATTCACTTCTGAGTTCTGACCCGTGAGTAAAAATCATCTCCTTCACGACGAGTCCGTGTACTAGCGGCTTTTGTTTTGGACCATTACACAAATAGGCTTCTAGCGTATAGGAAACTTCCCTTTCAAAGTTTTAAAATAATAATAACGAAACGACAAACACAGAAACACCGAAAGCAGAGGCGCAGCTACATACCGACCCCCCGAAATTATTTTTTGCGATGTAGGGGGTATATAATTTTCGTGTAGAAAAATTTCGGTATATTCGGTTTTGACCCCCCATTTTAATTGTGAAATTTCTTTTATACATTAAGCAATAAAAAATTTTAGATCACCATGAACATGTCAATAAACAATATGAAACCTGACTTTCAAAAATTCGAATAGAGATTTACATGAAGAAAAAAAAATGTTATGATCCCAGTTAAATGAAAAAAATTCAAACAGAGATTACATGAAAAATTCGGTTGGTGATTTATAAGTCTAAGGAGGCGTTTGGCTTGGAGGGTTAGATTGGATTCACCGAATTCAAGATGAAAAGTCTTTTTTTTTCAAGTATGCATCTTTTGGATTTGGTGTTCAATCCAAAGATAAGACGATGTACGTTCTGAAAATGCGTGGGCTAGATTTTGCTTTGTCTCTATATCTCTTTGAGTTAAGATCATTTGAGGACAAAACTTTATTTACATACAAAGGGACTAATCTCCACCATCCATCTTCCCTCCATCTTTATTTGATCTAATGGATGAGATTAATCCCAACAATTTAAAAAACCCACTTTCATCCTTTTTTTCAAATATTAATATCTTTCAAACCGTTAATCATTAAGCGAAAAAAAACCGTTACGACGAGCATTTAATCATCTTTCTTTAGACAGGCAATTTTATATACTTTCGACAATTTTTTTTTTCTCGTTTTTTTCACTTTTTTTTTCCTGGCCGAAAAAAATATCACATGTGATATTGCATATCACATGTGATATGTAATATCACATGTGATATATCACATGTGATATTACATATTCACATGTGATATTTTACGACTCAACTATCACATGCTGATTACAATGCACATGGCGATATTACACAATATCACATGTGATATCTAATATCACATGTGATTTCACATGCTGATATACATAAGTCACATAGTGGACTATGTAATATCACATTGATATTTTTTTCGGCAGAAAAAAAAAACTGTGAAAAAAACCGATTTTTTTGTTCGAAAGTATATCAAATTGGCTGTCTTATAGACAGCGTAATTAAAGCTCGTCGCGATGGGTGTAATTATTTTTCGCTTAACGGATTAACGGTTTAAGGATATACTTTAAATTATAAAAGATGGGTGAAATATTTAAAAGCTTGTTAATCTCCAACCAATCTAGACAAATAAAGCAGGGGGAGGAAGGATGCGGATGGTGGGATGAGTCCCTTGGTATGTGACGAATCTTTTGCGTTTTCCGAAATAACTCGTTCTATCTCTTCTTATAAATGCCCATCCACTAATAATATAAATACAATCTTTTTAAATGAATGCTAATTTTTTTCTCTGCTTATCATTTCTTATAGATATTATCCAGGTACTATACCTATGATATAGTGTATATATACGAATTATACAGTGTGGCGTATTTGCTTCATATCTATCGCTATCACATTATAACGCGTATATATATAATTTTACTATGACTATAAAGGTATTTATATATTTGACTCGTATTTATACTAGTAGTACTACTTACTATATTATATTTGATAGTGAATACTATATATATACGGCATAAATATATATAGTAATATATATCTCCGCGACTATATAAAACAATGCTTTCCCTAGAAGGAAACCCGCTTTACCTCAAACTTGAGATAATGCACGTCGCTATTAAATTTGATCCAATGGCACCATTGCAATATTCGCCTATGACATTCAAGGTGCTAACAAATAAAACACCAAACATATTGTAGACGAAAGATCAAAGAGATGAAAACCATCACAACAAGAAAACCCCAAAATGGTATACAAACTCCTTAACATAATTCGTCACTCCCAACAACTTCGTCAAACCCCATATTCAACTACCCTAAAATCATGATTTAAATTGGATCCAAAATCCCCGATATCATATTACAGACACTTAAAACATTCTCATAATCGCCAAAATCACCAAATTTTGAGGAAAAACCACACAAGATAAAAAAAAAAAAAAAAAAAAAAAAAATCAATAGATCCATAAAATTAAATCAAATCAAAACGTTCCATAACAAATGATTATGTCGGCACATTATTCCGCGACCTAATTGAGCCTGATTCGTGGTACTATCAATTACAGTTATTTTTATTTCCGATATTTTTTGACTGAATTACCAGTTTTTATCCAACCCGGATGATGCGATATGTTCTGTGGTTTTTTTCCGTACCGCTTCTCTTCACACCCCCGATAATAAAGATTAAGATGTTGTCTTTGCGATTGGATGTTAAAAACTGCTTATAAAGGATATTAATGTACACCATGTGTTTGATGAAATGGTGTTCAAGCTAAATACGTTATCGAATTGCATTTTTGTGTTTTTTAGTTGTTGAATCATCTATGGTTTCAAAATGGGTTTAATGTTGACTAAGGTTTTTGGTTGATGAGCTTGATGCACTTCAAGTTAGTTAGGTATGTTTGTTGTTTGTGTTATTGTGTTCTGTCTTGTAAAATCTACGTATTCATGTAGTGTGTATGTAGATGTTATTTCTTGCCTGTCATTGCTTGACTTATCCTTTTTCCTTACAGCGCGTACATCATTAATTATGTTGTCCTTGATGTTTAGGCCTATAAGAATGTAGTTTTAGTGGGCAATAATAGATGATGACTACATGAGTCTGATTTTTTTGGATAGCAACAAAACTAATATTTAGTATTAGGAGCAAAAGAACCATTTCACTATGTACTTCATTCTTCATGCTCCATCGTCTTAAACCTATCAATTAAAGTCAGTAAGCTACTTAATTAGGTGGTTTATATCGGCAATTGTGTATAGCTTAATCATCTAATACAACTACAAACTGTTAAATTAACATCAACACGAAAGCGATCGAATCATCAAAGAAAAATAAATTACTGTAGGAGTAGTGCAATATGGATATTTACAATTAATTGTTGTTTTGTACTTAGGTGGCCACCCTCTGGTTCTAGACCCTTATATCATGGATTTCAATTGATTGAAAACTCAAACTAGGTTGTCGTGACTTATGAGGAGATCAACGAAAACTGGTGATGGTTAG
>LBNU01021242.1:2140-17775 GCA_014162995.1 Artemisia annua
CCTTTACATGATGATAGTCGTTGTCCCTAATACTTGCACACTTGAAAAGAGCAATTGTCACTTACATGATGAGATCTGTTGTCCATAAAGGCTAACTTTATGAGGGCAATTTGTCCCTTCCATGATAAGAGCCGTTGTCCTTAAAGGCTCACTTGTTGAGAGCAATTGTACCTTACTTTATCGGAGCCGTTGTCCCTAAACGCTTGCTCAATTGATAAGAGCAATTGCCTTTTACATGATGATAGCCGTAGTCTCTAATGCTTGCACACCTGATAAGAGCAATTGTTACTTACCTGATGAGATCCGTTGTCCCTAAAGGCTAACTTTATGAGGGCAATTTGTCCCTTCCATGATAAGAGCCGTTGTCCCTAAAGGCTCACTTGTTGAAAGCAATGGTACCTTACTTTATGGGAGCCGTTTTCCCTAAACGCTTGCTCACTTGATGAAAGCAATTGCCCTTTACATGATGATAGCTGTTGTTCCTAATACTTGCACACTTGAAAAGAGCAATTGTCACTTACATGATGAGATCTGTTGTCCATTAAGGCTAACTTGATGAGGGCAATTTGTCCCTTCCATGATAAGAGCCGTTGTCCCTAAAGGCTCACTTGTTGAGAGCAATTGTACCTTACTTTATGGGAGCCGTTGTCCCTAAACGCTTGCTCACATGATGAGAGCAATTGCCCTTTACATGATGATAGCCGTTGACCCTAATACTTGCATACTTGAAAAGAGCAATTGTCACTTACATGATGAGATCTGTTGTCCATAAAGGCTAACTTGATGATGGCAATTTGTCCCTTCCATGATAAGAGCCGTTGTCCCTAAAGGCTCACTTGTTGAGAGCAATTGTACCTTACTTTATGGGAGCCGTTGTCCCTAAACGCTTGCTCACTTGATGAGAGCAATTGTCCTTTACATGANTTTATGAGGGCAATTTGTCCCTTCCATGATAAGAGCCGTTGTCCCTAAAGGCTCACTTGTTGAGAGCAATTGTACCTTACTTTATGTGAGCCGTTGTGCCTAAACGCTTGCTCACTTGATGAGAGCAATTTCCCTTTACATGATGATAGTCGTTGTCCCTAATACTTGCACACTTGAAAAGAGCAATTGTCACTTACATGATGAGATCTGTTGTCCATAAAGGCTAACTTTATGAGGGCAATTTGTTCCTTCCATGATAAGAGCCGTTGTCCCTAAAGGCTCACTTGTTGAGAGCAATTGTACCTTACTTTATCGGAGCCGTTGTCCCTAAACGCTTGCTCAATTGATGAGAGCAATTGCCCTTTACATGATGATAGCCGTAGTCTCTAATGCTTGCACACCTGATAAGAGCAATTGTCACTTACCTGATGAGATCCGTTGTCCCTAAAGGCTAACTTTATGAGGGCAATTTGTCCCTTCCATGATAAGAGCCGTTGTCCCTAAAGGCTCACTTGTTGAAAGCAATGGTACCTTACTTTATGTGAGCCGTTTTCTCTAAACGCTTGCTCACTTGATGAGAGCAATTTCCCTTTACATGATGATAGCCGTTGTTCCTAATACTTGCATACTTGAAAAGAGCAATTGTCACTTACATGATGAGATCTGTTGTCCATAAAGGCTAACTTGATGATGGCAATTTGTCCCTTCCATGATAAGAGCCGTTGTCCCTAAAGGCTCACTTGTTGAGAGCAATTGTACCTTACTTTATGGGAGCCGTTGTCCCTAAACGCTTGCTCACTTGATGAGAGCAATTTCCCTTTACATGATGATAGCCGTTGTCCCTAATACTTGCACACTTGAAAAGACCAATTGTCACTTATATGATGAGATCTGTTGTCCATAAAGGCTAACTTTATGAGGGCAATTTGTCCCTTCCATGATAAGAGCCGTTGTCCCTAAAGGCTCACTTGTTGAGAGCAATTGTACCTTAGTTTATCGTAGCCGTTGTCCCTAAACGCTTGCTCAATTGATGAGAGCAATTGCCCTTTACATGATGATTGCCGTAGTCTCTAATGCTTGCACACCTGATAAGAGCAATTGTCACTTACCTGATGAGATCCGTTGTCCCTAAAGGCTAACTTTATGAGGGCAATTTGTTCCTTCCATGATAAGAGCCATTGTCCCTAAAGGCTCACTTGTTGAAAGCAATGGTACCTTACTTTATGTGAGCCGTTTTCTCTAAACGCTTGCTCACTTGATGAGAGCAATTGCCCTTTACATGATGATAGCCGTTGTTCCTAATACTTGCATACTTGAAAAGAGCAATTGTCACTTACATGATGAGATCTGTTGTCCATAAAGGCTAACTTGATGATGGCAATTTGTCCCTTCCATGATAATAGTCGTTGTCCTAAAGGCTCACTTGTTGAGAGCAATTGTACCTTACTTTATGGGAGCCGTTGTCCCTAAACGCTTGCTCACTTGATGAGAGTAATTGCCCTTTACATGATGATAGCCGTTGTCCCTAATACTTGCAAACTTGAAAAGACCAATTGTCACTTATATGATGAGATCTGTTGTCCATAAAGGCTAACTTTATGGGGGCAATTTGTCCCTTCCATGATAAGAGCCGTTGTCCCTAAAGGCTCACTTGTTGAGAGCAATTGTACCTTACTTTATGGGAGCCGTTGTCCCTAAACGCTTGCTCACTTGATGAGAGCAATTGCCCTTTACATGATGATAGCCGTTGTCCCTAATGCTTGCACACTTGATAAGAGCAATTGTCACTTATATGATGAGGTCCGTTGTCCCTAAAGGCTAACTTTACGAGGGCAATTTTCCTCTTCCATGATAAGAGCCGTTGTCCCTAAAGGCTCACTTGTTGAGAGCAATTGTACCTTACTTTATCGGAGCCGTTGTCCCTAAACGCTTGCTCAATTGATGAGAGCAATTGCCCTTTACATGATGATAGCCGTAGTCTCTAATGCTTGCACACCTGATAAGAGCAATTGTCATTTACATGATGAGATCCGTTGTCCCTAAAGGCTAAATTTATAAGGGCAATTTGTCCCTTCCATGATAAGAGCCGTTGTCCCTAAAAGCTCACTTGTTGAGAGCAATTGTACCTTACTTTATGGGAGACATTGTCCCTAAACGCTTGCTCACTTGATGAGAGCAATTGCCCTTTACATGATGATAGTCGTTGTCCCTAATGCTTGCACCCTTTATAAGAGCAATTGTCACTTACATGATGAGATCTGTTGTCCCTAAAGGCTAACTTTATGAGGGAAATTTGTCCCTTCCATGATAAGAGCCGTTGTCCATAAAGGCTCACTTGTTGAGAGCAATTTTACCTTCCTTTATGGGAGACGTTGTCCCTAAACGCTTGCTCACTTGATGAGAGCAATTGCCCTTTACATGATGATAGCCGTTGTCCCTAAAAGCTCACTTGTTGAGAGCAATTGTACCTTACTTTATGGGAGACATTGTCCCTAAACGCTTGCTCACTTGATGAGAGCAATTGCCCTTTACATGATGATAGCCGTTGTTCCTAATACTTGCATACTTGAAAAGAGCAATTGTCACTTACATGATGAGATCTGTTGTCCATAAAGGCTAACTTGATGAGGGCAATTTGTCCCTTCCATGATAAGAGCCGTTGTCCCTAAAGGCTCACTTGTTGAGAGCAATTGTACCTTACTTTATGGGAGCCGTTGTCCCTAAACGCTTGCTCACTTGTTGAGAGCAATTGCCCTTTACATGATGATAGCCGTTGTTTCTAATACTTGCATACTTGAAAAGAGCAATTGTCACTTACATGATGAGATCTGTTGTCCATAAAGGCTAACTTGATGAGGGAAATTTGTCCCTTCCATGATAAGAGCCGTTGTCCCTAAAGGCTCACTTGTTGAGAGCAATTGTACCTTACTTTATGGGAGCCGTTGTCCCTAAACGCTTGCTCACTTGATGAGAGCAATTGCCCTTTACATGATGATAGCCGTTGTCCCTAATACTTGCACACTTGAAAAGACCAATTGTCACTTACATGATGAGATCTGTTGTCCATAAAGGCTAACTTTATGAGGGCAATTTGTCCCTTCCATGATAAGAGCTGTTGTCCCTAAAGGCTCACTTGTTGAGAGCAATTGTACCTTACTTTATGGGAGCCGTTGTGCCTAAACGCTTGCTCACTTGATGAGAGTAATTGCCCTTTACATGATGATAGCCGTTGTCCCTAATACTTGCACACTTGAAAAGAGCAATTGTCACGTACATGATGAGATCTCTTGTCCCTAAAGGCTAACTTTATGAGGGCAATTTGTCCCTTCCATGATAAGAGCCATTGTCCCTAAAGGCTTACTTGTTGAGAGCAATTGTACCTTCCTTTATGGGAGACCGTTGTCCCTAAACGCTTGCTCACTTGATGAGAGCAATTGCCCTTTACATGATGATAGCCGTTGTCCCTAATGCTTGCACACTTGATAAGAGCAATTGTCACTTATATGATGAGGTCCTTTGTCCCTAAAGGCTAACTTTACGAGGGCAATTTTCCTCTTCCATGATAAGAGCCGTTGTCCCTAAAGGCTCACTTGTTGAGAGCAATTGTACCTTACTTTATCGGAGCCGTTGTCCCTAAACGCTTGCTCAATTGATGAGAGCAATTGCCCTTTACATGATGATAGCCGTAGTCTCTAATGCTTGCACACCTGATAAGAGCAATTGTCATTTACATGATGAGATCCGTTGTCCCTAAAGGCTAACTTTATAAAGGCAATTTGTCCCTTCCATGATAAGAGCCGTTGTCCCTAAAAGCTCACTTGTTGAGAGCAATTGTACCTTACTTTATGGGAGACATTGTCCCTAAACGCTTGCTCACTTGATGAGAGCAATTGCCCTTTACATGATGATAGCCGTTGTCCCTAATGCTTGCACCCTTGATAAGAGCAATTGTCACTTACATGATGAGATCTGTTGTCCCTAAAGGCTAACTTTATGAGGGAAATTTGTCCCTTCAATGATAAGAGCCGTTGTCCATAAAGGTTCACTTGTTGAGAGCAATTTTACCTTCCTTTATGGGAGACGTTGTCCCTAAACGCTTGCTCACTTGATGAGAGCAATTGCCCTTTACATGATGATAGCCGTTGTCCCTAAAAGCTCACTTGTTGAGAGCAATTGTACCTTACTTTATGGGAGACATTGTCCCTAAACGCTTGCTCACTTGATGAGAGCAATTGCCTTTTACATGATGATAGCCGTTGTTCCTAATACTTGCATACTTGAAAAGAGCAATTGTCACTTACATGATGAGATCTGTTGTCCATAAAGGCTAACTTGATGAGGGCAATTTGTCCCTTCCATGATAAGAGCCGTTGTCCCTAAAGGCTCACTCTTTGAGAGCAATTGTACCTTACTTTATGGGAGCCGTTGTCCCTAAACGCTTGCTCACTTGATGAGAGCAATTGCCCTTTACATGATGATAGCCGTTGTCCCTAATGCTTGCACACTTGATAAGAGCAATTGACACTTACATGATGAGATCCGTTGTTCCTAAAGGCTAAATTTAAGAAGGCAATTTGTTCCTTACATGATAAGAGCCGTTGTCCCTAAAGGCTCACTCTTTGAGAGCAATTGTACCTTACTTTATGGGAGCCGTTGTCCCTAAACGCTTGCTCACTTGATGAGAGCAATTGCCCTTTACATGATGATAGCCGTTGTCCCTAATGCTTGCACACTTGATAAGAGCAATTGACACTTACATGATGAGATCCGTTGTTCCTAAAGGCTAAATTTAAGAAGGCAATTTGTTCCTTACATGATAAGAGCCGTTGTCCCTAAAGGCTCACTCTTTGAGAGCAATTGTACCTTACTTTATGGGAGCCGTTGTCCCTAAACGCTTGCTCACTTGATGAGAGCAATTGCCCTTTACATGATGATAGCCGTTGTCCCTAATGCTTGCACACTTGATAAGAGCAATTGACACTTACATGATGAGATCCGTTGTTCCTAAAGGCTAAATTTAAGAAGGCAATTTGTTCCTTACATGATAAGAGCCGTTGTCCCTAAAGGCTCACTCTTTGAGAGCAATTGTACCTTACTTTATGGGAGCCGTTGTCCCTAAACGCTTGCTCACTTGATGAGAGCAATTGCCCTTTACATGATGATAGCCGTTGTCCCTAATGCTTGCACACTTGATAAGAGCAATTGACACTTACATGATGAGATCCGTTGTTCCTAAAGGCTAAATTTAAGAAGGCAATTTGTTCCTTACATGATAAGAGCCGTTGT
This sequence comes from Artemisia annua, assembly GCA_014162995.1. Lineage (NCBI taxonomy): Eukaryota > Viridiplantae > Streptophyta > Magnoliopsida > Asterales > Asteraceae > Artemisia > Artemisia annua. The sequence continues at coordinate 8,351 of LBNU01021242.1, forward strand.
CCCTAAAGGCTCACTCTTTGAGAGCAATTGTACCTTACTTTATGGGAGCCGTTGTCCCTAAACGCTTGCTCACTTGATGAGAGCAATTGCCCTTTACATGATGATAGCCGTTGTCCCTAATGCTTGCACACTTGATAAGAGCAATTGTCACTTACATGATGAGATCCGTTGTCCCTAAAGGCTAACTTTATGAGGGCAATTTGTCCCTTACATGATAAGAGCCGTTGTCCCTAAAGGCTCACTTGTTGAGAGCAATTGTACCTTACTTTATGGGAGCCGTTGTCCCTAAACGCTTGCTCACTTGATGAGAGCAATTGCCCTTTACATGATGATAGCCGTTGTCCCTAATGCTTGCACACTTGATAAGAGCAATTGTCACTTACATGATGAGATCCGTTGTCCCTAAAGGCTAACTTTATGAGGGCAATTTGTCCCTTACATGATAAGAGCCGTTGTCCCTAAAGGCTCACTTGTTGAGAGCAATTGTACCTTACTTTATGGGAGCCGTTGTCCCTAAACGCTTGCTCACTTGATGAGAGCAATTGCCCTTTACATGATGATAGCCGTTGTCCCTAATGCTTGCACACTTGATAAGAGCAATTGTCACTTACATGATGAGATCCGTTGTCCCTAAAGGCTAACTTTATGAGGGCAATTTGTCCCTTACATGATAAGAGCCGTTGTCCCTAAAGGCTCACTTGTTGAGAGCAATTGTACCTTACTTTATGGGAGCCGTTGTCCCTAAACGCTTGCTCACTTGATGAGAGCAATTGCCCTTTACATGATGATAGCCGTTGTCCCTAATGCTTGCACACTTGATAAGAGCAATTGTCACTTACATGATGAGATCCGTTGTCCCTAAAGGCTAACTTTATGAGGGCAATTTGTCCCTTACATGATAAGAGCCGTTGTCCCTAAAGGCTCACTTTTTGAGAGCAATTGTACCTTACTTTATGGGAGCCGTTGTCCCTAAACGCTTGCTCACTTGATGAGAGCAATTGCCCTTTACATGATGATAGCCGTTGTCCCTAATGCTTGCACACTTGATAAGAGCAATTGACACTTACATGATGAGATCCGTTGTTCCTAAAGGCTAAATTTAAGAAGGCAATTTGTTCCTTACATGATAAGAGCCGTTGTCCCTAAAGGCTCACTCTTTGAGAGCAATTGTACCTTACTTTATGGGAGCCGTTGTCCCTAAACGCTTGCTCACTTGATGAGAGCAATTGCCCTTTACATGATGATAGCCGTTGTCCCTAATGCTTGCACACTTGATAAGAGCAATTGACACTTACATGATGAGATCCGTTGTTCCTAAAGGCTAAATTTAAGAAGGCAATTTGTTCCTTACATGATAAGAGCCGTTGTCCCTAAAGGCTCACTCTTTGAGAGCAATTGTACCTTACTTTATGGGAGCCGTTGTCCCTAAACGCTTGCTCACTTGATGAGAGCAATTGCCCTTTACATGATGATAGCCGTTGTCCCTAATGCTTGCACACTTGATAAGAGCAATTGACACTTACATGATGAGATCCGTTGTTCCTAAAGGCTAAATTTAAGAAGGCAATTTGTTCCTTACATGATAAGAGCCGTTGTCCCTAAAGGCTCACTCTTTGAGAGCAATTGTACCTTACTTTATGGGAGCCGTTGTCCCTAAACGCTTGCTCACTTGATGAGAGCAATTGCCCTTTACATGATGATAGCCGTTGTCCCTAATGCTTGCACACTTGATAAGAGCAATTGACACTTACATGATGAGATCCGTTGTTCCTAAAGGCTAAATTTAAGAAGGCAATTTGTTCCTTACATGATAAGAGCCGTTGTCCCTAAAGGCTCACTCTTTGAGAGCAATTGTACCTTACTTTATGGGAGCCGTTGTCCCTAAACGCTTGCTCACTTGATGAGAGCAATTGCCCTTTACATGATGATAGCCGTTGTCCCTAATGCTTGCACACTTGATAAGAGCAATTGACACTTACATGATGAGATCCGTTGTTCCTAAAGGCTAAATTTAAGAAGGCAATTTGTTCCTTACATGATAAGAGCCGTTGTCCCTAAAGGCTCACTCTTTGAGAGCAATTGTACCTTACTTTATGGGAGCCGTTGTCCCTAAACGCTTGCTCACTTGATGAGAGCAATTGCCCTTTACATGATGATAGCCGTTGTCCCTAATGCTTGCACACTTGATAAGAGCAATTGACACTTACATGATGAGATCCGTTGTTCCTAAAGGCTAAATTTAAGAAGGCAATTTGTTCCTTACATGATAAGAGCCGTTGTCCCTAAAGGCTCACTCTTTGAGAGCAATTGTACCTTACTTTATGGGAGCCGTTGTCCCTAAACGCTTGCTCACTTGATGAGAGCAATTGCCCTTTACATGATGATAGCCGTTGTCCCTAATGCTTGCACACTTGATAAGAGCAATTGACACTTACATGATGAGATCCGTTGTTCCTAAAGGCTAAATTTAAGAAGGCAATTTGTTCCTTACATGATAAGAGCCGTTGTCCCTAAAGGCTCACTCTTTGAGAGCAATTGTACCTTACTTTATGGGAGCCGTTGTCCCTAAACGCTTGCTCACTTGATGAGAGCAATTGCCCTTTACATGATGATAGCCGTTGTCCCTAATGCTTGCACACTTGATAAGAGCAATTGACACTTACATGATGAGATCCGTTGTTCCTAAAGGCTAAATTTAAGAAGGCAATTTGTTCCTTACATGATAAGAGCCGTTGTCCCTAAAGGCTCACTCTTTGAGAGCAATTGTACCTTACTTTATGGGAGCCGTTGTCCCTAAACGCTTGCTCACTTGATGAGAGCAATTGCCCTTTACATGATGATAGCCGTTGTCCCTAATGCTTGCACACTTGATAAGAGCAATTGACACTTACATGATGAGATCCGTTGTTCCTAAAGGCTAAATTTAAGAAGGCAATTTGTTCCTTACATGATAAGAGCCGTTGTCCCTAAAGGCTCACTCTTTGAGAGCAATTGTACCTTACTTTATGGGAGCCGTTGTCCCTAAACGCTTGCTCACTTGATGAGAGCAATTGCCCTTTACATGATGATAGCCGTTGTCCCTAATGCTTGCACACTTGATAAGAGCAATTGACACTTACATGATGAGATCCGTTGTTCCTAAAGGCTAAATTTAAGAAGGCAATTTGTTCCTTACATGATAAGAGCCGTTGTCCCTAAAGGCTCACTCTTTGAGAGCAATTGTACCTTACTTTATGGGAGCCGTTGTCCCTAAACGCTTGCTCACTTGATGAGAGCAATTGCCCTTTACATGATGATAGCCGTTGTCCCTAATGCTTGCACACTTGATAAGAGCAATTGACACTTACATGATGAGATCCGTTGTTCCTAAAGGCTAAATTTAAGAAGGCAATTTGTTCCTTACATGATAAGAGCCGTTGTCCCTAAAGGCTCACTCTTTGAGAGCAATTGTACCTTACTTTATGGGAGCCGTTGTCCCTAAACGCTTGCTCACTTGATGAGAGCAATTGCCCTTTACATGATGATAGCCGTTGTCCCTAATGCTTGCACACTTGATAAGAGCAATTGACACTTACATGATGAGATCCGTTGTTCCTAAAGGCTAAATTTAAGAAGGCAATTTGTTCCTTACATGATAAGAGCCGTTGTCCCTAAAGGCTCACTCTTTGAGAGCAATTGTACCTTACTTTATGGGAGCCGTTGTCCCTAAACGCTTGCTCACTTGATGAGAGCAATTGCCCTTTACATGATGATAGCCGTTGTCCCTAATGCTTGCACACTTGATAAGAGCAATTGACACTTACATGATGAGATCCGTTGTTCCTAAAGGCTAAATTTAAGAAGGCAATTTGTTCCTTACATGATAAGAGCCGTTGTCCCTAAAGGCTCACTCTTTGAGAGCAATTGTACCTTACTTTTTGGGAGCCGTTGTCCCTAAACGCTTGCTCAATTGATGAGAGCAATTGCCCTTTACATGATGATAGCCGTTGTTCCTAATGCTTGCATATTTGATAAGAGCAATTGACACTTACATGATGAGATCCGTTGTTCCTAAAGGCTAAATTTAAGAAGGCAATTTGTTCCTTACATGATAAGAGCCTTGTCCCTAAAGGCTCACTCTTTGAGAGCAATTGTACCTTACTTTATGGGAGCTGTTGTCCTTAGACGCTAGCTCACTTGATGAGAGCAATTGCCCTTTACATGATGATAGCCGTTGTCCCTAATGCTTGCACACTTGATAAGAGCAATTGACACTTACCTGATGAGATCTGTTGTTCCTAAAGGCTAAATTTAAGAAGGCAATTTGTTCTTTACATGGTAAGAGCCTTTGTCCCTAACGGCTCACTCTTTGAGAGCAATTGTACCTTACTTTATGGGAGCCGTTGTCCCTAAACGCTTGCTCACTTGATGAGAGCAATTGCCCTTTACATGATGATAGCCGTTGTCCCTAATGCTTGCACACTTGATAAGAGCAATTGACACTTACATGATGAGATCCGTTGTTCCTAAAGGCTAAATTTAAGAAGGCAATTTGTTCCTTACATGATAAGAGCCGTTGTCCCTAAAGGCTCACTCTTTGAGAGCAATTGTACCTTACTTTATGGGAGCCGTTGTCCCTAAACGCTTGCTCACTTGATGAGAGCAATTGCCCTTTACATGATGATAGCCGTTGTCCCTAATGCTTGCACACTTGATAAGAGCAATTGACACTTACATGATGAGATCCGTTGTTCCTAAAGGCTAAATTTAAGAAGGCAATTTGTTCCTTACATGATAAGAGCCGTTGTCCCTAAAGGCTCACTCTTTGAGAGCAATTGTACCTTACTTTATGGGAGCCGTTGTCCCTAAACGCTTGCTCACTTGATGAGAGCAATTGCCCTTTACATGATGATAGCCGTTGTCCCTAATGCTTGCACACTTGATAAGAGCAATTGACACTTACATGATGAGATCCGTTGTTCCTAAAGGCTAAATTTAAGAAGGCAATTTGTTCCTTACATGATAAGAGCCGTTGTCCCTAAAGGCTCACTCTTTGAGAGCAATTGTACCTTACTTTATGGGAGCCGTTGTCCCTAAACGCTTGCTCACTTGATGAGAGCAATTGCCCTTTACATGATGATAGCCGTTGTCCCTAATGCTTGCACACTTGATAAGAGCAATTGACACTTACATGATGAGATCCGTTGTTCCTAAAGGCTAAATTTAAGAAGGCAATTTGTTCCTTACATGATAAGAGCCGTTGTCCCTAAAGGCTCACTCTTTGAGAGCAATTGTACCTTACTTTATGGGAGCCGTTGTCCCTAAACGCTTGCTCACTTGATGAGAGCAATTGCCCTTTACATGATGATAGCCGTTGTCCCTAATGCTTGCACACTTGATAAGAGCAATTGACACTTACATGATGAGATCCGTTGTTCCTAAAGGCTAAATTTAAGAAGGCAATTTGTTCCTTACATGATAAGAGCCGTTGTCCCTAAAGGCTCACTCTTTGAGAGCAATTGTACCTTACTTTATGGGAGCCGTTGTCCCTAAACGCTTGCTCACTTGATGAGAGCAATTGCCCTTTACATGATGATAGCCGTTGTCCCTAATGCTTGCACACTTGATAAGAGCAATTGACACTTACATGATGAGATCCGTTGTTCCTAAAGGCTAAATTTAAGAAGGCAATTTGTTCCTTACATGATAAGAGCCGTTGTCCCTAAAGGCTCACTCTTTGAGAGCAATTGTACCTTACTTTATGGGAGCCGTTGTCCCTAAACGCTTGCTCACTTGATGAGAGCAATTGCCCTTTACATGATGATAGCCGTTGTCCCTAATGCTTGCAATCTTGATAAGAGCAATTTTCACTTACATAATGAGATCCGTTGTCCCTAAAGGCTAACTTTATGAGGGCAATTTGTCATTTACATGATAAGATCCGTTGTCCCTAAAAGATCACTCTTTGAGAGCAATTGTACCTTACTTTATGGGAGCCATTGTCCCTAAACGCTTGTTTACTTGATGAGAGCAATTGCCCTTTACATGATGATAGCCGTTGTCCCTAATGCTTGCAATCTTGATAAGAGCAATTTTCACTAACATAATGAGATCCGTTGTTCCTAAAGGCTAACTTTATGAAGGCAATTGGTCCCTTACATGATAAGATCCGTTGTCCCTAAAGGCTCACTCTTTGAGAGCAATTGTACCTTACTTTATGGGAGCCGTTGTCCCTAAACGCTTGCTCACTTGATGAGAGCAATTGCCCTTTACATGATGATAGTCGTTGTCCCTAATGCTTGCACACTTGATAAGAGCAATTGATACTTACATGATGAGATCCGTTGTTCCTAAAGGCTAAATTTAAGAAGGCAATTTGTTCCTTACATGATAAGAGCCGTTGTCCCTAAAGGCTCACTCTTTGAGAGCAATTGTACCTAACTTTATAGGAGCCGTTATCCCTAAACGCTTGCTCACTTGATGAGAGCAATTGCCCTTTACATGATGATAGCCGTTGTCCCTAATGCTTGCAATCTTGAAAAGAGCAATTGACACTTACATGATGAGATCCGTTGTTCCTAAAGGCTAAATTTAAGAAGGCAATTTGTTCCTTACATGATAAGAGCCGTTGTCCCTAAAGGCTCACTCTTTGAGAGCAATTGTACCTTACTTTATGGGAGCCGTTGTCCCTAAACGCTTGCTCACTTGATGAGAGCAATTGCCCTTTACATGATGATAGCCGTTGTCCCTAATGCTTGCACACTTGATAAGAGCAATTGACACTTACATGATGAGATCCGTTGTTCCTAAAGGCTAAATTTAAGAAGGCAATTTGTTCCTTACATGATAAGAGCCGTTGTCCCTAAAGGCTCACTCTTTGAGAGCAATTGTACCTTACTTTATGGGAGCCGTTGTCCCTAAACGCTTGCTCACTTGATGAGAGCAATTGCCCTTTACATGATGATAGCCGTTGTCCCTAATGCTTGCACACTTGATAAGAGCAATTGACACTTACATGATGAGATCCGTTGTTCCTAAAGGCTAAATTTAAGAAGGCAATTTGTTCCTTACATGATAAGAGCCGTTGTCCCTAAAGGCTCACTCTTTGAGAGCAATTGTACCTTACTTTATGGGAGCCGTTGTCCCTAAACGCTTGCTCACTTGATGAGAGCAATTGCCCTTTACATGATGATAGCCGTTGTCCCTAATGCTTGCACACTTGATAAGAGCAATTGACACTTACATGATGAGATCCGTTGTTCCTAAAGGCTAAATTTAAGAAGGCAATTTGTTCCTTACATGATAAGAGCCGTTGTCCCTAAAGGCTCACTCTTTGAGAGCAATTGTACCTTACTTTATGGGAGCCATTGTCCCTAAACGCTTGCTCACTTAATGAGAGCAATTGCCCTTTACATGATGATAGCCGTTGTCCCTAACGCTTGCACACTTGATAAGAGCAATTGACACTTACATGATGAGATCCGTTGTTACTAAAGGCTAAATTTAAGAAGGCAATTTGTTCCTTACATGATAAGAGCCGTTGTCCCTAAAGGGTCACTCTTTGAGAGCAATTGTACCTTACTTTATGGGGATCCGTTGTCCCTAAACGCTTGCTCACTTGATGAGAGCAATTACCCTTTACATGATGATAGCCGTTGTCCCTAATGCTTGCAATCTTGATAAGAGCAATTTTCACTTACATAATGAGATCCGTTGTCCCTAAAGGCTAACTTTATGAGGGCAATTTGTCATTTACATGATAAGATCCATTGTCCCTAAAGGATCACTCTTTGAGAGCAATTGTACCTTACTTTATGGGAGCCATTGTCCCTAAACGCTTGCTTACTTGATGAGAGCAATTGCCCTTTACATGATGATAGCCGTTGTCCCTAATGCTTGCAATCTTGATAAGAGCAATTTTCACTTACATAATGAGATCCGTTGTCCCTAAAGGCTAACTTTATAAGGGCGATTTGTCCCTTACATGATAAGGTCCGTTGTCCCTAAAGGCTCACTTTTTGAGAGCAATTGTACCTTACTTTATGGGAGCCATTGTCCCTAAACGATTGTCACTTGATGAGAGCAATTGCCCTTTACATGATGATAGCCGTTGTCCCTAATGCTTGCACACTTGATAAGAGCAATCGACACTTACATGATGAAATCCGTTGTTCCTAAAGGCTAAATTTAATAAGGCAATTTGTTCCTTACATGATAAGAGCCGTTGTCCCTAAAGGCTCACTCTTTGAGAGCAATTGTACCTTACTTATATCAAAAGCTCTCTCTCTCCCCTTGGCGATTTTTCCAGCCGCCACCTCTATTTTTTCCGGCCAAATCATCTCCTAAATACGCCTCTCTACCATTTATCATGGTATGCAATCGTGTTTAGGGTTGTGTGTTTCTTGAGAGGTGGCGGCTGCAGAAACCCTAACGTTTCCATCTCGTTTTTTCTCACCTTGGGTGATTCGTTCTTTAGGGTTTCAATCGCTAATGGGTTTCTTATTCGCACCCTTGAATTTGGTTATCATAAGTCGGTTGTATAATCGATTTTACATATTTATAAGGGGTCGATCTTGTTGACGAAACCCTAATAACTTATCCTACCGATTTCTTTTTAAGGGATCGTTTTTTCTAGGGTTTCGTTGAATGATGATTTATTGGATTCGTATCCTGCTCTTGGGCGGTTTAATGAATTCTAATGAGTCATATATTCTGGTTTCTGTTCGATTGTATGGATCTACATGCTCTATCTTTTACATACGATCTGGTGGTGATTTTTGGATCGACTTGGGTTACATGCTTCTTCTTTACTGGTTGATCCATTGGTTGATGCGTTCATGTTTATGAAACTCTTTTTTAGGGTTTCGATTTTCTATATTGTTTGTGATGCAGAATCTGGTCGTTAATTTGAAGGTTACCCATCTTGGGGTGGTTGTTTGATTAGATATATCAGGTCCTACCATGCTTTAATCATGTGTACGTGGGGTTGAATAGAGAGATGATTATTTTTATGGCATATTACGATCCAAGACTTGCTTCGTATTCTATTATACTTGTTGGTCGTGTTATTGCTGGTACTGGTTGTCAAGCTTTGGGATCAATATTCATTGTTCAAAGTCATTTACTGCCTATTGATGGCTGCTACTGGTTCCTATGGAAGCTTGGGTTTATGGTGTATACAAGTCACCTTTGTGTTAGTCTATGGCTGATTATGATACCATTGGTTTGCACGTTTAGCTTGGTTGCATTTTGGCAGCTTGTGGGTACTCTTAGCATGTCATAGTGTTTAGCATGTCAAGTGGAAGTGTTGCATAAAACTTGATCCTTGGTAGTTGTCTTCGTGTGTTTCATTCGTATTTGTTGGAAGATTTTGGTTCAAGTTCGGATATGCTGGAAGGTTGGGTCGCTTAGACCATTGTTTATGCTTCAAGTTCAATTTGCTACGG
>LBNU01021242.1:34337-108545 GCA_014162995.1 Artemisia annua
TTCTGATCAACCACTTGCCACATGAATTTGTTTTTTGTGTGGCCTTTGGTAACATTTAGTCACACAAACCATGGTATTGGGAGTGTATTTAGTCTCATATAACTAGCCATAAAGTCACCAAAAGTGTTAATAAGTGTGACCATATGATGTTTAAAGTTAATGAATGTGTATTCTGTGTGACTATTGATCCTCCAATTGCCACATGAATTAGGTTTTTGTGTGGCCTTTGTTAACATTTAGTCACACAAATCATGCTTTGGCTACACTTAATAAATGTGTGACAAACTGTTTAGTGTGACTATATGTATTGGAGTTTGGCTACAATTAGCTACACTTAAATAATGTGTGACAAACTGTTTTGTGTGACCATATATGGCATTTGGTCATACTATTAGAAGCAAATGTGACTATAAGTTTAGTGTGACCATATATGGCATCAAGGTTACTTGTTTTTGTCACACGTTCCAAATGCATATGTGACTAAATGATCTGGAACAAAATCACCAGTTACGTATAGTCACATAAGGGTCGATTGTGTGGCAATAGAGTTCTTATGGTCACACATTCGAAATGCTCATGTGTGACTAATTCTTAAATTCTGTCAATTTTCCTACCTTCAGCCACACAAATATTTGAATGTGTGGCTGTTCCAAATCGACCATGTGTCACCATAGGTCGTTTTTGGCGTAGTGTGTATTCATAACAAAAAGACTTTTGGAATGTTAAGATCATTTGCTATTTGAAAATCAAAGTGGAAGTTGGGTGTTCACTAAAAAAGATCCCCTGTTCTCAGTTTTGGACAGAAGTTCTTGGGCTCCTAGATTATTCATTAGTAGGGTTTAGGTTGAATTCTTTGCTGTTTTAGATAGCCCCCTAGGTAGACTTTAGATAGGTTCCTTTAGTTTTACCCCATGAGCTTATTTGGACTGCTTATTTGATCTTTCTTTAAACCCTTTTGGTGACTGTTGCTTTTTGATCTCAGCATATGCTGAGATTCTGTTTTTGCTTGTTCTTGATTGATTCTTGTTGTTGTTTCTGTTGAATGATTGTTGTTTATGATTCTTGTTGTTGATGAGTTGCTTGGTGGTGTTTTATGCTTATTAAGGCCCTAGCTTGTGTTAGCTTATTTGATTTAAGGGACCTAAAATTAGCAGTCAAGAAGAAAAGAGAACAAGAACCTTTTAAATCATTTTGAATTGTGAATCTGTGTGAATCAAAGAAATTGAATGGATTTTGGTTTGTGAAATCTATTTTCAAAGTTTGTAGGGTTGAACTTGTGATTGTGTTTTTGTGTGAAATCAGTGGACAAAGGAAAGAACAGTAACTAAAAAGAAAGAAAAAATAAACTTGTTGCAAAAAGTTGGGGTCGAACCTGGGACCTCAAGCACACACAGACACATAACACAACATCACAACCAACTGCCCTAGGGACTTCTCATTGTTACATGTTTCTTTTTTTATTTTTATAGTAGTAGTACCCCTTTAAGCTTATTTTAGCTTTTGAGCTTATTACAGCTTATTGAAACTGTTTTTTTTTAACTTTTTATTTTTCTTAAATTTGTTTTAGCTTAAGTTAATTTCCAGAAAAATCTCATATTTATTTAATTAGTTTTAATATTTATTTTGATTTAACTTAGTTTAAAAAGTAAGTAATTCATAATAATTAGGATTTTCATTTAATTTTTAATTTTCTTTTTTCCAAAATTTTCTTTTGTCTTTTAGTGCGTTAGAAAAGTATTTTTAGGCCCGTAGGATTTGCGTAGCAATAATTTCGCGTTTTTATTTGTACGTTGACGTTTATTTAGAATAAACGTCACGTTTATTTGTTTAATTGTTTTTTAGGATTCCCGATACCTATTTTTGATTCCCGTAGTATTTTAGGATTTCCTTAGCTTTCCAATTGCCTTTTGTTCTCTTTAGGTTATTTTATTTTCATCCTCGTTAGTTAATTTTCCATTTTCGTTACTTTAACGTACCATAAAACCAAACAATCTTTCGCAACCAAACATACAAGTCTTTAATCTCGATCTTTCACGAAGCTTTCCATTCACACCTCGTTGGGGTACGACTCGGGAAATCACTTCCCGGTCTCACAAATATCACATTGCACGAGTTTACGAGGTAATCTTTTTCCTAAAAGGTTTACTTGTATTTCTCTATGTCTAGTTGTCACTCACGATAACTTTGACTTCACTTTGTTGATATTTTTGAACTAGTTGTTTTGCACACTAAAACACAACGAATCAAATGGCGCCGCTGCCGGGGAGGCTGTGTGCGAAAGTCTCGTAAAAGGTTTTAACGATTAGTCTTGTAGAACCTTCGCAAGAAGTTATCGCTTTTAAAAAACTTATAAAAAAACCAAAAATATTTTTCTTTTGTTTCTAGTATATTTATTATATCTATAAAAGATTAAAAACACTGTATAGTCACATAAGGGTCGATTGTGTGGCAATAGAGTTCTTATGGTCACACATTCGAAATGCTCATGTGTGACTAATTCTTAAATGCTGTCAATTTTCCTACCTTCAGCCACACAAATATTTGAATGTGTGGCTGTTCCAAATCGACCATGTGTCACCATAGGTCGTTTTTGGCGTAGTGACATTCAACAAAATAAATAAATTAACTCAGCAATTGCACTAACAGCAATATCTAGCACAGCAGCATTCGGCTCCAGTTACTAACATCATGAAGACTGAACAGTACCTCAGATAAAGAAACATGAACACCAATACATGAAGTTGCTACTCTATTCAACCTCAACAACCCATATCCATCCTCACTGCACTTGCATAACTACATCCGATTCAGTTACTAGTTTACTACTCTTCTGATCTGGCTTGAATGTCTTACCTTCAAGCTCATTAATTTTAGCCTGGTCGTCTAAATGATTATGGCCAATATGTTAATTACATCTCCCCAAGTAATTTGTAAAAAATATGAACAGTGCCCTTTTAACCATTGTGTATAGCTCGAAACTCAATACCTCTAACATACATAACAGAACTTCCACACACATCAACGTGAGAAGTTCTCCAATAAAACCTCGAAGTCAACGTGGTTACAATTCTAAGATACATGTTATTACATTGGCTGAATCTCAATACCATATATGTTAAGGCTTCATAAGTTACAAGTTTAGAATTCAAAAATATACAAATACGATCATTTCTACCAATGGGCCTCTGGTCTAGCGGCATGGAGGTTTTACCCTCCTAGGCAAGGTCTCAAGTTCGAGTCTTGTGTGGGCTCGCTACGCCTTCTGGGCTAGGGGCCATGTAACCACAATTGCCGTCCAAAAAAAAACAAATACGGTCATTTCTAAGCTTATACTTCGGCTTAATTTTTTCACACAATAACTTCCTTCCATCTTCCCACTTTTCTGGAACCCGATCACCAACATGCAAATATCATGTCGTAGGGAATCTAAGGTAACACTTTGCCCTCTCGAAGCAGGATTCATTGCAGACAATGTTGTTCTGGTGACGTTGTAGATGTCAAGGACATCTGGATTATTTTTGTAGTCTCTGGGCAGTTTGGGTTTGTCTGGAAACATTGCACATGTAGCTGATCAGTAATCTGGAGAACTTAAAGAGTTAAAGCGGTGGAGTATTTTAATAAAAGGAATTAAAAAAACTCGTCATGATATGCGAGTTATTTTTTAATCAGAAATAGTAAATAACAAATAGGAACCAACACAAACCGGCGTTGTAATAAAATCGCCAAATTATTTTGAAAAAACTTCATGTAGGTTTCATCATTTAAGACAAACATATATAGAGTATACTTATCATGTACTTAACTAATAACACAACTTTTGTTTGTTTATTTCTTGTTACATTATATTTTATGAGGAGGTTTTGTCTACTTCTGTTCTTCCACGACAATTTACCATATAAATGCATTCAAAGTAAATAAGGTTATGTAAAAACTAGTAAAACTTACATAGAATTTAAATGCCCATCAAAAAAGAAGAAAGAAAATATTGGAAAAAGCTTTTGATTCACTTGATTGGAAATTCCTTGATCACATAATGGAACAAATGGGTTTTACTAACAAATGGAGAAGTTGGATTCATGGTTGTCTTGACTCGGCATTTGGATCCGTGCTTGTGAATGGCTCACCGACCAAAGAATTCAAAATTCATAAGGGCCTTCGTCAAGGCGATCCTCTATCACCATTCCTTTTCATGATTGCGGGTGAAGCTCTTCATGTCGCCATTCAAGAAGCTAAATCAAAAAGTATATTTGAAGGGGTCAAAGTAGGAATGAACGGTGTGGATATTTCACACTTACAGTTTGTAGATGATGCACTTATAATGGGCAATTGGTCTCTTGAGAATGTGAAAAATATGTGTCGAATATTGAGATGCTTTCATTTGGCTTCCGGATTAAAAGTGAATTTCTTTAAAAGTAAATTCTTTGGTGTGGGAGTTACCGACAATGACACTCATACATTCACTTCTATTTTAAACCTTCAACTCTCTTCCTTCCCTTGCACTTACTTAGGCCTTCCCATTGGTGCAAACATGTACAGAAGTAGGCATTGGAAGCCTATAATTGACAAATTTCACAAAAGACTATCATCTTGGAAAGCTAAGAACCTCTCATATGGTGGTAGACTCACCATCCTCAAGTCGGTTCCCGGAGCACTTGGTAATTATTTCTTCTCTCTTTTTAAAGCCTCGGTTAGTGTCATCAATTACTTAGAGAAGCTTAGAAGAAATTTTTTTTGGGGAGGTTCGTTACACCAAAGCAAGATGTCTTGGATTGCTTGGAAGAAAGTTTGCTCTAACTCAAGATGTGGAGGACTCGGTATTGGCAGTCTACTAGCTACCAATTTTGCTATGCTTTCCAAATGGTGGTGGCGTTTTCACACGGACACTAATTCTCTTTGGAGATCCGTCATCATATCTATTCATGGTAACCGTGGTGGTTTTGATTTTAATGACAACTCATTGATGCGACTACCTCCTGGTCCTTGGAAGACAATCCTTGGTATTAATAAACCACTGTTGAGTGCCAATGTTGATTTAAATTCCATTTTCTCCAAGAGAAATGGTAATGGTTCATCAACTATTTTCTGGAACAATGTGTTGTTTGGAACCACGGATCTTAAGTCGCTTTTTCCTCGCCTCCACGCACTAGAAACTGATAAAGGGTGTTTGGTTTCTGCTCGTTGCACCTTACTGTCAGGTGTTGTCCATTTTATGTGGGCTTGGAGGAGGCCTATAAGAGAAGGAGTTGAAAGAGAACAATTGAATAACTTGCTAGGCCTTTTACAACACTTCTCTCCAACTAACTTCCCTGATACCTAGATTTGTAACCTCAACAACACCAACAAGTTTTCTGTTTCTTCTATGCGGCGCCGAATTGAAGATTCGATCTTGCTTTCAAGCGTTGAACATGTCAGGTGGAACAAATCACTTCCCTTAAAGATAAATATCCATTCTTGGCGCCTATATTCAGACCGTCTCCCTACTAGGTGTAATTTGGATGACCGGGGTATTGATCTTAACACCGTTCGTTGTCCGGTGTGTGATGATGGGCTAGAAACTTCACAACATCTCTTCGTGGATTGTTCGGTTGCGAAGAACTTATGGTCTATGATCACTTCTTGGTGGGGTTTGACCGGCTACCCAAGTCTTCTTTGCAATCTAATCTCGTGGGTTGACAATGAGAACCTTAATTCTTTGGCGAAAAATTGTTTTGATGTGGTTATTCAAACAACGACATGGATAATATGGAGATATAGGAATAGTGTGTGTTTTGATCCAAAACCGCCTCGTAAGGACACTTAAGTTGATGAGATTAAAATTTTGTCGCACTCTTGGTTGTGTCATAGGTGCAAAAATCCGACCCCCAATTGGTTTGATTGGATCTCGAATCCAAAATTAGCTTGTACAAATATGATGTAATTTTCTTCTAGCTTCTTGCTAGCTTAATAAATTCGCCGTTACCAAAAAAGAATTTAAATGCCTTCTTAAGTTGTAGGACCACCTGCCTTTAACACCTCATCCGCAACCATTGATAGAGCAATCCTTCCAAATGTAAGGAGTAGGAAAGGAATTTAACAAGCAATCCCATTGACACACAAATGGAAGAAATTGATATGTTGTCAACACTTCCAACTAAAATTTTCAAGTCTTTGAATCACCATCTAGCATTAATTTAGCACTTTTGAGATCATGTGTCACCATGAGTTGCATTACACCACCGGTGTAAAGAAAATCCAATTCACTTGCAATATCGATGCATATTTTGATGTGTTTCATCCATGTAAGACTATTCCATATATGCTTTTTTTTACAAAGGATTATATTATATTAACAAAACAACACAAGAAGAATATTCCATATATTTATTGAGACTCACGTTAGATGCATGCTCATAAACAATGAGTTTTTCATCCATTTCATTTTCATATGTCTCACCATGTCTTGCATTACACCACCAATGTGAAGAAAATCCAATCCACTTGCAACATCAAGCATGTTTTGAGGCGTTTCATGACTTCATCCATTTAAGACTAACATCGCCCATATACTTATCGAGACTTACCGTTAAAAAGCATGCTCATAAACAATGATTTTTTCATCCATTTCGCTACAATAGCCTGCAAAGACCAAGAAATATTATTGTGCTTAGACTTGAAAAGATAAGCTTTGTAAAAAAAAAAAGAATGATCTACTTAACGAAGTTGATAACCCACCGCTTTGCAACAATTGTGGTGCATCCATTAGCATTTGGAACTTCTCCTTCATATATCTTTAATCTTTAATATGACTAAAGGTTTGTGTGGCCAATTTTATGTCTTCAAGTGAAATTTGGAGATCAGTTGTGCTACGTGCGATACATACTCAATCAACCTGATAATTCAAAAAGAGATATCGATAAGAACATTATAATGTTTTATTAGCAACGATTTTATACAAACTACATTGGAGATTAGTTGTGCTAGTTTGTCAATAACATATCACTATGCTCACGTTATAGCATGTGTGAGCAACTTAATAAATAATAATGTTGATTATAAAATAATTACATAGTTAGGATTCGTGAATCCAAGTTTTGAAGCATAATTTCTTTGAAATCTAAAGTAAGGTATAAATGTTTATCCATAATTTGCATATCCTTCTAATATCCTACAAACAATATTCGCAATCACACAATCAGTTGTCAATAATTTATAGAAGCTAATTTATATTACACTTTTATACATTTTAATTTCGTTATTTCTCCTAATCATATCTCTTAACAACCGGAAAACAATAATATAAAATTTGTTGCAAAATCAACATAAAAAACAAGTCAGCTTACTTACAGAATAATGCTTTTTGAAGTTCCTTGATCGCAACTTTCATTGTTGGACGTTTGGCTTGAGTTTCTGCCAAACATTGATATGCGATTTTTGAAAATGCATCTAAAGAATCTTGATCGAGTCCTCTACATCACACAAAAATGTTTCCACCAATTTTCTTTTTTTTAGGATCTACCATTTTCTTTAATGTTCCGTTGTTGAAGCGTCTTATTACTATTGACCTTAATCATCCCTTTATCATTTTATAATGCATTATATGCCAACCTCCCACACATAATTTCAAATAAGACTACTCCAACTGAATACACATCTGACTCTTTTTTCATCTTATATTTTTGTGCCACTAATATCATAGTTACCGAAGGTGTTGCCTTGTTGCCTTGGATGTTGTAATTTGGAGAGCCAAAGTCAGCAATCTTCCTCGTTCCAAATATCATCCAAGACAATGTTACCACTCTTTATATCACGATGTATGACCTTTAATTTGCCATTCATGTTTTCAAGAAGGTAACTCCAACCTTCTCGAATATCAAAGCATATTTGCGAACACTGATCGCAAACAAGACTAGCCATGCTATTGTTTTTTCGCATATGATCATCAGGGCTTCTATTAGTAGCATCCTCGTATACAAGCATCATCTCACGACCTTCATCACAAAAGCCAAAGACAAGATGTATATCACTATAACTTATATTCCCAACTTGTAGTTTGTTTTTTATATCCAAATAAGCCTAAATGAATCTATGTTCATACTGTGCCGAATATAACAAATCAAAGAAGAAACAAAAATAAACACTATATCATAAATTTGTTATAGATAAAGGATACACTTCATGTGACTAATCTCTCTGTAATCATATCATACGTATGTTAGTTTGTTGTATAGGAACCTTACTTTTAACCATACTCATCTATCTTTTACATACTGAAAGAAAAAACAATACTACTATATATATATTTAGATTTTGTGCAAATTATTAGCTTATTTCATTAGATCTATATCAATCAATCACATCCATAAATAGCATGATCAAAAGCAACAAAAGAAGAAATAAAATGAATACCTATTTGGAGATCTAGTCATCTGCTACAGAATCTGTTAGACATCTAGGAAATAACGGCTGTGAGATAACATTTGTGTTTTCTGGTATTTCTACTGCCACTGGTCAAGTCAGATCTGATCAATATGATGGGCTACCTATATGACAGGCCTTAAACTAACCTTTTTGGGCCACTACACAATACACTTAATAACACATTGTATGCAACTAATGCAAGTGTAGACGTGTAGTAAATCATTGGTTATAAAAGATTCACTGTTTTTATAAAGACCAATATTTGTACCACTTAGGGTGGTGGCCATGTTGCCTAACCATGCCTAATACTAATTTGTAATTAACCAATAGAATTAATCCAACTAATTTCATGCCTAATTACTTATTTTTAGTGGCAATGTGATGTCTAACCATGCCTAACCATGCCTAATACTAATTTGTAATTAACCAATAGAATTAATCCAACTAATTTCATGCCTAATTACTTATTTTTAGTGGCAATGTGATGTCTAACCATGCCTAAACTTTTTTTATTATTTTTTTTTTAATTTTTTTTTAACTGATGATTATATTTAATCAATTTAATTAAAAAACATCAAATTTTATTAATAATTCAAATAAAAGTTACATAATACTTAGGAAAACAAAAAAAATTAGAAAATAAAATAAAAATAAAAATAAGAAATGACTAGTCATCAAGGTATGGTAAGTCTTGCGCCGCTATGTGCTCCGTAAGATCATATTGAAGACGGTTATGAGTATCTTCGTCGAGTAACTCTTCTAGCACACTATCGTCATAAACTGGCGTGACCGGCTGGTCCATTATATGAACCGGTGATATGGCCACACCTTCGTCTTTTAAAATCATATTCCCCAATATAATACACGTATAAACGATTTGTCGAATCTTTGCGACGGTCATAGCTCGTAGAGGACGTTGCAGAATAAACCATTTTGCCTTCAAACGACCAAAAGCTCGCTCGACATCTTTTCTTGCAGACTCTTGTAGCTTTTTGAATTTCTTTTCCTTCGGGTCAGTGGGATACGGATATGCTTTAACAAGTGTTGAATACCTAGGATAGATTCCATCGGCAAGATAATATCCACGTTTGTATAGTCGTCCACGTAAATAAAATGAACTGTTTGGCGCTGTACCATTTCGCTCGGTAACATATAATGGAGACTGATTCAAAACATTGATATCGTTGTTTGAACCGGGCGGACCAAAAAACGAATGCCAAATCCACAAATCATATGAAGCCGTCGCTTCAAGCATAATAGTCGGATATGGGTGATCACCTCTCTTATATTGGCCTTTTAAATATTTAGGACAATTTCGCCAAGTGAGATGTGTACAATCAATGCTACCAAGCATTCCAGGAATGTGATGTTTTTCTTCATGTATCTCGAATAACCGTGCAATGTCATGGGTTGTCGGTCTACGTAAGAACTCTCGACCATATAACTTTATAATCGCATCGCAAAATTTATCAAGACATTCACCTAGAAAACACAACAACTTTTAATAAAAAATATATTAACGAACAAAAACAAAATAACGACCATATAACTTTATTAACGAACAAAAAAAATAATAACTACCAAAAAAATATATTAACGAACAAAAAAAATAATAACTACCAAAATAATATAATAACGAAAAAAAATATATATTAACGAAAAAATATATATATATTAACGAAAAAAATAATAATAACCTGAAGTTCTTCGTGCCATGTTCAAATAATCATCAAATCTATCCGGAGGTTCACCCGTTGCTAGTTACCTTATTGCCGATGTGCATTTATGTAAAGGGGTGAAACTTGTTTTTCCAAACGCGTCTTCTCCCTCTTGAAACCATTGGAATTGCGCTTCAATGTCACCAACAATTTTTAAAAACAACGTTTTACTCATACGAAAACGTTCACTAAAAACCTTTTCGTTAAACTTTGGTTGTTCAACAAAATAGTCATTCATTAGATTTTCTAAAGCTTTATCACGAAAACGTTTGACATAACCACGGATTAAGGTAGAGTTTGCCGTGTCTTCAAGAGCTTCGTATGCGGCTAATAACATTTCGATTGTACTACCGGATTCTTCGGATGAATCGGTGGGAATAATTATCTCGTTTGAAGAAGATGAACAAGATGATGACATAGTTAATAGGAGGTAAATTGTATGTGTGATTTGAAATTATATTGTAGATGTGAGAATAAAATTGGTTAGCATTTAAAAGAAATTCTTTTTTTTTCTTTTTTTTCTTTTTTTTTTTTACTTTTTGAGATCAGCACACGTTCAAATTCAATGCCCAACGTTCGAAATCATAAATGCCAACGTTCGAAAATTCTCACACCGAATCGGTGAAGTATACCGATTATCATGCCGAATGTATGTTGCCGATCAAGTGGCAACGTGATGCCGAGTATTACCGAACGATGCCGAGTGATTTTTCACAACGATGCCAGTACCCTTAGAGGGACCACAAACAACCGTCACATCAGCGCCAACTCACTTTCTTTCTTTAACCAATGCACAAACCAAATACTCGTATAAGGAGACCGCAGTCACAACCAAAGACAGAATCCCACAAAAGAAAGTTAAACAAACAACATCACTACAAACCTTTCAATTGTTTCGGTCCACTGACAGACCAACATTGCGAATGTACAAGAGGGAAGGTCCGAGCCATCCTTGTAGTATTTGGGGATTATTGGCCAAAAATTGGTTAGGTTGGTAGAGGCCTATGTATACAAAATCTAGCTACTGTTTACAGTTGTGCGTAACGCATAGCCCATGAAGTTTGACATCAATTCTAAAGCATTTGTTATAGTATATTAAAAAAAAAAAAAAAAAAAAAAAAAAAAAAAAAACACATGGGGTGGGGGAGCGTTCCTTGTGGTCCTCGTAGTGAGGGACGCGTGTGAAATGGCCAAGGAGACCGAACCATTCGGTTCCATTACGTTTAGTCTTAATATCACACAACATCTCAACGGATATTTGTATATCGCTAAGCTCAAAGGATTATTCTTTAGTTTAAGGAGAAAAAATCAAAAAGAAGGCAAAAGAAAATGATATTAGTCTATGAGATTTAGTGAACAATTCATAGTAAACTTTCTCTCTATGATTAACATATGTGACCATTATGAGCGTTGTTATTATCAACCAACTTGAAATGAAATGTAATTATCAACTCCTCATCAAATATATCACTGGATTCTAATGGAATATGAACAATTCATAGTAAATGGTGTATTTTTGTTCACTTCATTTGTTGGACATAAACGGGGAATGCATATCGAAAAGTGGTATTGTAGAAGAAGAAAAAAACTTGTAGTCTGCTAAGGTTTCATATGGAAAAGCTTAACGCTATGTACACAAAACATCTTTTTTCAAAGCATAACATATCTCTTTAGCCAGAACAATTAATGTATATCAAAATATTCAGTTACCAAAAAAAGTACTGAATTTATATTAATAATCTGTTTTTTCTTTTGTGAAAATATGAAGTATAGATTAATCACAAAACTTATACTCGTAACACTTTACAATGATTTACAAGTTGGAGCATTGACAAACCAATAGCACCAACCTAAATCCATTCTATACTATACATTCAACAAACAAACAAACTCAACAATTGCACTAAGAGCAATCTCTAAGACAGCAACATTCAGCTCAAATTACTAACATCATGAAGACTGAACAGTACCTCACATAAGGAAACATGAAAAACACCAACACATGAAGGCCTCGTCTACTATTCCCATCTATATAGCAGGACTACATTTACTACCACTAAGTTAGCAATCAACTAACTAAAGTGCAGAACCCCAAATACAACATACATCCTCACATAAGGAAACCTGAACACCAACACATGGAAGTCCTTGTCTACTATTCTCATCTATATAGCAGAAGGACTACATTTCCTACCACTAATAGCAACCAACTAACCAAAGTGCAGAACCCAAAACCTCACGGCATGGCTAAAGGAAGCTTATAAAGACAGGCATCATCCTCTACTATTTGATCTCCACCAATCAAAACAACCTCAACATCCCATATCCATCCTCGCTGCAGTTGCATAACTACATCCCATTCGGTTGCTACTCTACTAATCAGGCTTAAATGTTTTACCTTCAAGCTCATTAATTTTAGCCTAATCGTCTCAAACTGTAATAAATATGGAAAGTACCTTTTTGTCCATTTTCTATAGCTCGAAACTCAATGCCTTAGACATACATAAACACAACTTCCACAATAGCAACCTAAGGAGTTCTCCAATAAAACCTCAAAACTGACATCATCCTTCTCATATGAAAATATATACAACTCAATTATAATCCACTTGTCTTCTCTTTATGAAGTAAAATATACATGTACCCGATCGTTCCCCTTATTGTACTTTAGGTTCACATACATTGGTTTGGCTGGGGACTTTTTTAGGCCCTGAATTTTGAAGCCTAGATGCACCCCTTATAAATTGGTGCCTGGTGATAGAAATGAGTTGTTATCTTGACTTAAATCTCCAGAATCTAATATTTCCGCTACTTTTTGAAACCTGTAACATGTTTTAAGAACTTAAGAGACTAATAAGTCATAACATCCATATACCCATATATAAATGTCATGTATGGATTTTTTTAATTTTGACCCATAATAGGTGAAATAGCATCACACACACGATGGAACCTTAACTCTGAAATAGATCGCAACTTGCATAACCAACAGTTTTTGTTTCAAAACTCTCTTGCAGATACGAGTTCATTTCTTTCTCCCTTGGCTCACGAGTGAAAACCACTGTATAAAGAAAAAGAAAAACACTTGCCATTATGTATAAACGTGTGTATGATTTTGAGATATTACTTCGAGTATAATTTAACTAAAGATTCACTTACATTTAAACGATTGTACAAATGACAGAATTCTGAAAGGAAAAAAAAAATCAGATATGAAGATGAGATGGTTAACACTTTGCTTTATTGAAGTAGGATTATTTCTTTGCAAAGCATGTTGTAAAGATTGTTTCATTTTGGTATTCGTATATAGATCTAAGGGCTTTTCGACATCTAGATTATTTCTTTGCATTTAGGCAGTTTAGGTTCCCATGTTTCATAATCCTCATATATATATATGTAAAACAGCTAAAGTTCACAAATTAAACTCAGTTTCATTATGAAATTCAAGTTATTTCTTATTCTGAGATATAAGATAAAGATATACAACAAAGAGTGGAGTCGTAATAGCATCCTGGACTTATTAAAACGAAGTTATGTTCATTTCGTCATTAGGAAATACATATAATGTAGTACTTTTCATGAATTAACCAACTATAACCCATCAAACAAAATGACACCAACAGAACACACCCAAATGTATAAATGTTAGCACAATGTAATATAAACACTAGCACCTTCAATCTCCTTATGTGTCACTATGTCACCCTTGTGAAGAAAATCCAATCCACTTTAATAGTCTAGATAGTTATCAAGGCTTCCATTAGATGCATACTCATAAACAATAATTTTTTCATCAATTCGTTTTAATGGAGTGCCTCTCTTTCTCAATGTTGGCAATATGTGTTTCAATCAATGTGTCCGTATCCGACATATGATCTCAAACAACACTACTCCGAACGAGTACACATCTGCTTCTTGAATGTCACCGTACTGAATTGGATGGTGTATCTTGGAGAGGCCAAAGCCAGGGATCTTTGTCATTCCACACATCATCCAATACAATGTTGGCACTCTTTATGTCACGATGTATGACGTTTATTTTGTCATTCACGTTGTTTTGAATGTAACTCGAACCTTCTGGCCTATCAAAGCATATTTGTACATGTCGAGCCCAAATAAGACTAGACGTTTCGTAACTGGTCACAACTTCCATAAGAAGCATGCTCATCTAACACCTTCATCAAAAGGGGAGAAAAAATATTAGTACTATAAACGACTCTTATGTTGGCCTTTTAATATCCAAACTAATCTCTATACCCATATCATATATACTTCTATCATGAATATCTATATAACAAAAAAAAATATTTACCGGGTCGTTGACCTTTTACCCAAAAAAAAAAAAAAAAAGAATATCTATATAACAACCTTAATAGTATAATATAATCATCTACTAGTATCTTTTACCTCTAAAACAAAAATATAACAGATCCTTGTGCAAACTATTAGCTTATTTCATTAGATCTACATAAATCAATCACAAACATAACTTGCAAGATTAAAAAGTACAAAAGGAGTGATGAAATGAATACCTATTCTCAGATCTGATCATCAACTAGAGATAGTTGACATCCGGCCTAGGAAATAACGGCTTAATGTATTATCGGGTATTTATAATGTAACTGGTCAGGTTTATGACAGGCCTTAAACTAATTCTTTTGGGCTACTACTGACTACATTGGTAGTTTGGTACAGTAAATAACTTGGGCTATAAAAGAGAATGGGAGTAGAGTTATTTTACATACCAAACTTTTCCTACATGGACTCATCCCCACCATCCATCTAAAAAGAAATCAATAGTCGAGATTAAAAGCATTTTAATATTTCACCCATTTTTTATAATTTAAATATCTCTTAAACCATTCATCGTTAAGCGAAAATAATTACACCATCGCGACGAGCATTTAATTATCTTTCTATAGATGGGCACTTTGATATACTTTCTAGAAAGAAAAATTCGTTTTTTTCACGTTTTTTTTCGTGGCCGAAAAAATCACATGTGATACATAATATCATTTGTGATATTACGTATCACATGTGATATTAGTGTAATATTACATGTGATATGTAATATCACATGTGATTTTTTCGGCCACGAAAAAAACGTGAAAAAAAAAGAAAAAAAATTGTCGAAAATATATCAAAGTGTCTATCTATAGAAAGATGATTAAATGCTCGTCGTAACGGTATACTTTTTTTCGCTTAACGATTAACGGTTTGAAATATATTAATATTTGGAAAAAAAAAAAAAAAAAAATGAAAGTGGGTTTTTTAAATTGTTGATATTAATCTCATCCATTAGATCAAATAAAGATGGAGGGAAGATAGAGGGTGAAGATTAGTCCCTTAGTATGTAAAAGAAGTTTTGTCCTCAAATGATCTTTTATCATAGAATGTGTTTATGTTCATAGCCAGTAAAGTTATTTAATTTTTATTTCTTATTTTATTTATAGTTTTACTTTTTTTCTGTTAGCTTTAAGTTTTTAACCACTATTGACAAGACAAAAATATTTTTTGACTTGTATATTTAGAGGCAATTTTTTGAGTCAAAAAAAAAATAGCAATGTAAATAATTATTTTAAAACGAAGAATAATAGCAAAACTAATTATACACAGTTAAAGGCAAAAAGACAAGAATATGGCAAAAAAGACAAAAATAAATAAAATAAAATAAAACACAAGTTAAATCAGTAAGATTATTCTGGGTACTTGATACGAACTTGTCCCGTACTAAATCGCATCAAGACACAAGTTAGGTGAAGAACTCACTCCAAAAAAAACTAGCTTCCCGAGGGGACACCTAGACTTTATAAACCACCAACCAATCTCGTATTTGGCCATATTTGGCCGATGTAGGATCATAATGGTACGAATATCCAATCCCAAAGAGAACATATCAAGTGAAGAAAAATCATTCATCCCTCTATGCATGCCTTGCATCGTGGCTTATGCATGTCTCACTTCTGACATTGAGGAGCTTAAGGTTGTGTGGTTTGCTATTTTTGTGTTCTTGCAAGAAAATTGAATGTACCTTTAATTGCATTTTTTGTGATTATTCAATCACAACAATGAAAGAGTTAGTAAGCACTCTCTCAACGTACATTCGAAAAGTAACATTTGTAACACCAAATCATAAACTTACAATATAAACCACCAACTCTAACACCAAATCATTTTATATTAAGCATCTAGTTAGAGTCATAGTTACAACAAATACTTTATTTGGGAGAAAGATAAAATGTAGATGTTAGGTAATTAAAGGTACATTCAATTTTTAGGGTCTCCATAAAATAATTAAAGCCTAAAATGTTCAACTCTGCAAGAGTTATATGATAAAGAGTCGTTGAACTTTCCTTGTATCTACTGCTGCTAGACACAACCATGACTACAACTGCAAAAGAAAATACGCAGGTCGTTAACCAACAACCATAAACAAGTTATAAATGTTGAAAAAGCAAACCGAAAAATCAATATTCTATTCGCTTTTTCCCCCATATGCAACATCTTTGTTCACCACACAAAGCAACATACTTATCATTTATCTACAACAGTACGCAATTTGTTGCATTAAACGGGGAAAATGATTATAAGTAGGTTGAATTACATGCTAAAAATTGTGCGTTTGTTGTCATTAATGGTTACAACTTGCATATTTTGGTAAGACATAGTAAGTATGTTGTTTTAGATGGTTATAAAAAGTATGCTTGCATATTGATAGCAAGTGAATGGCAGAATGGCATTTTCTTGCAGTTTTGTCTATGTCAAAAAGAAAAAATAAATAATATACCCGTAAGTGTTGATTTCAGCTATGGCCATGGCTTCTGTTGAAGGAGTGTCGTGCCATGAGTTTTCGACCAGAAACTTGATGCTCATCCTGCGAAAATGCATCAGCAGAAAACACTTAAATAACTCATAAATATTCTATTGAAGGGTATTATAGATATTTTACAGAGTCAAACATTTTACCTAAACTTTGTGACAATTTAAAATCGACAATTCATAAAACATGAGCAAAAAATACTTGAATAACTCATAAATCATGATTTATATATAAAATGAAATGAAAGGGGCAGTAACCCGAGTGGCCCGTCATGCCATCTCTAGTCATGATCATGAGTGAAATAAACGAGTGGAAATGATACTACCTTGTAGAGAGAAGCAGCAGATTCAGATTCCACACTTTGGTTTTGTTCAGGTCCTTGGAAGCCATCTAAAGCATCCAAAGTCAGCTGCCAGCCACAGAGAGCTAGACCGCTAACACTTGAGCTGGAGCTGGCAGTGGCACCGTTAGTGTTGTTGCTAACCCCAGCTGCAGCAACATTTCCATTCACCCACGGGCAGAAGAAATTATGATGCTTGATTGGATCAAACTCAACTGCTTCTTCAAAGTTGCTTTCTCCATTTGGAGGCCCTAAATAGATGGAAAGAAACAAAATGCACATAATTCACCAGCATCGAACATGATATAGCTGTAAATTCAACCCATTTACATATGAATGGGTCAAATATTTCAAAGCTAAAACATTTAGCTTGAGGGGAAACAAGTCAAACGAGTTGAAAGTCACCGGAAGTGTATTTTACGATTACAGCCTCTTAAATTTTCTTTTTTTATTGTTAAAAAATTGGATTATTACAATAACTGACAACGGGCTAACACATCTAGTTTTTTGCCTATATGGTGTAATTTCATTAAACTAGATACAAAAGACGATATTTTGGAACACACAATATTTTGCTTTTGCATTAGATGGAACCGAGAAGCTGATCACTTATGCCAGTTCTAATTCAATTTGGTATGGTTCCAAATCCGGTTTTACGAGTCATCCCAAAAATTTTGCACTCCTGGTTCAACCTAAACCTCTTTTGACCCTATTTCCCTGACCCACTCGCTATCCCACCTGTAGAGTATGAAATAAATAAGAAATGAACTGACCTATACCATTTACAGGCGGATAACTTGGGTAGCCACATTCATCGTTAGGAGACGACTTCCCCCCCTGTGTCACTTCATCCTTTGATGCTTCAATCCCAGAAAATACAACCGCGTTGCAAGAAAGCGACGGATGATCACTGTGCTCGTGTGGCAAAAGATTCAAATCACTGGTCTTGTCACCACTCTCAACAGATTCCGCCTTGACCGAACCAACAATCTTTGACC
The DNA here is from genome assembly GCA_014162995.1 of Artemisia annua. NCBI lineage: Eukaryota > Viridiplantae > Streptophyta > Magnoliopsida > Asterales > Asteraceae > Artemisia > Artemisia annua. The sequence continues at coordinate 52,611 of LBNU01021242.1, forward strand.
CACTATCTGCCCTTCCAGAACATTCTTGCTGCACTTCCTCCGGAACAAATTCACCAGTTTGACCTTGATTTTCGGTCACACCAGTAACAGGTTCCATGTCACCGACAACACTTTCCGTCCTATGAATCAAAGCATCAGAGCCATGAATCTCAGCTTCATGACTCACACCCATACCGACACTACCACCACTAATAGCAAAACTAGGACCATCCCGCCCGTGAATTGTGGTAGTATCAGTGTTCAGTACTTCATCATCATTGGTGCTGCTAACACCTATCTCACCTGTGACATGAACCGCAGGCGGGCACACACTTTGCTGAGCCTGAATACTAACGTTTAAATCAGAATTATCATTGACATCTGGGCTTTTGACTCCTGACCCAGATGGGTAATTGACCTCATCAATAAAACCCGGATGATTTTCGACACTTTCCATAGAATCGTTATCATCACTATGACAAACTGTATCCATTGCTATAACAGATGAAGCTCGGCCCGTCAGTTCATTGCCTTGACTTGAAGGACCCGCCCTTCCAATATCAAAATACAATGTTTGGCTAGGGCCTGCACCAGACGATGGTTCAAAGTGTTCAAAGGCATGAGACTCACGTGCACGTTTAGATGGGCCCGGGGACATCTTGCTATCATTGACTTCATCACCATCACGGTCAATAACAACACCTTCAACACTATCCGCCTGACGAATTGTCCCTTGTGGCCTATCGACAGTAGACCCACCTTCATCCATGTTCCTTTTAAAAGTAGTAGGACCTCGGGATTCAAATGATTGTGCCCGATCGCCGACCTCACTGCCAGCTGGCTGCCCAATGACTAAATCCCTCCCTATATTTACTTCTTGGTAGAGTTCAGATATTGGTCTCTTGTTCCCGTGTCCCGTAGGAAACCCACTTCCCATTGTGAGATTTAAATCAACCCTAATATTCGACATCGATTTCCCGTCTCCGGTGGTTGCAGCTTCATCAACGTCTTCTGTTTGCTCTTTCTCCCCACCACCATCTGCCACCCACCCACTAATTCCACTAGCAGCACTTACCCCACGAGTAAGTGCCATCTTTTTACTTGTTTCGGGAACATCGATGTTGTTAGGAGCAAAACGAGCTGGACGATTAACTCGAATAAAATCCAAGATTCTCACTGTGGCGCCACATAAGCTGCAATCCAACAGTGGTGATCTAGATTCAAACTTTGATGGGGCCCGAGGAATTTTTTTGGTTGAAGCAGACATAAGTTTCTTGTTACGATTTCTATCATCTTTAATTGGACTGAAAGAAGCCCCATTCCTAGCAGATTGAGCAGAATGTTCTTCACAGTCTTGAATATTTGAAAGCCACCTCGGTTCCCATCCACAAAGACTTATTAACTTCTGGGCCTAATGATATAACAAGTTTCATTAAGTCAAATATAATCACCAAATAAAACAGAGAAAATAACATATCTAACCCATATGGTGCGGTGCCTATTACAAATTGTACCTTTTATAAGTTTATAGTTTTATACCAAAACGACCCTATTTCTCACCCAAATTTCTCAAACCACTCAAAATCGTTAAAAAAATTGAGTTTTTGCAAACTTTTAACAAAAAATCTGAAAGACATTGCAAAATCTGAATTTTTCAGTATATATGGCATTTTTACACAAGTTATTAAGGTTTTCTTAAGTTTAGGTGTTCTGCTAAATATAGGGTTATTTCACTTTAAACTTAAAAGAGAGGTGCAGGTTGTCATTGACTAATAGATTCCACACCAAATGGGTCGGATTTGTAATTTTCTCACGAAAAGAGCAAATTAGTTATTTATGTATCTTACACGTGAATATACGCTTATCTCCAAATCAGATGCAACATCTACAAAAAAACCAGCTGACTGAACCAGAAGGCGGTCGATTTCTGGACCTCTAGAAAGCTTCATCTGCTCAATGGCAGAAGCAGCCACAACAGGTAGATACGGAAACTGAAGGAGTCCATCACAACGGTCCTTGTAACCCCCGATAAGGGCTGATGGAGGAGTAGGTGGGAACTGCACTAAACTTTCTGCACAGCTGTTTCCTCTCCATGGACATGTGACATTGTGTCCTTCATCGAGCTGATTGGCAAATTCTTCACCATTTTCACCTGTTCGAATAGTGACAAGAACATCTCGATAAGAGAGAACATGAGGAACATATTTTGAGTTAAGTCTACTGGTAAAAAATAATGGAAATCGTCCCTTGTCAATATTATTTGCATAGATGGTCCCTAACTGCACTATTGCTTTCACTTCTGGTCCAACATTTGTTACCCTTTAAGGACCCAAAAAGCGAAACTAATGACATGGTTTGAGAGACCAAAAGGGAAATTAATTACACACTCAGAGGGACAAAATTATTGAAAGCAGATAGTATAATTAAGGACCATTTATGCAAATTGCATCAAGCAGGAACGATTTCCATTATTATCACTAAACTGCACGATTTATGTACTTTACTCTCAACATTATTTATAGCAACATTCACCTTCTGTATGAGCATGTGAATCAGGTGCATTATATTTCAGGTTGGCACCACAAGACTCACATTGAATCTTATCAACATCCACATTCACCCACCCTCTTCTAGCACAGGCAAGTGAGCTAGCAGCCTGCAAGAAGGATACAAAATAAGTTTGAGAAGTATTAAATGCTGTGAACATTATGCAAATTGATTTCAAACCTTAGGCTTTCCAAACCAATTTGCAGGCCTGAATGTGGATAGTCGTCTAAGAAGGTCACCCCTTTCCCATGGTCTACATGAAGGTTGGGACGAGCCAAGAGCTGAACCACAAGCACTTGTGCTCAACGAAATCCACATTGGCTGTGAACTAATCCGAGATAGAGAACCTGCTTTGGATCCCTGTCCATGACCCAACCAATCTGCACTGCCAGCATTGGTGGCAAAAGCTGGTGATGATGCCCCAGCAGAACTGACAAATTTGTGGGTATTTAGGTAAACTTACTACAAGGGATATAAAACATTTATGTTTCGTGTATAAGCCAAAAGAAAATCGAGTTTGCAAGAAAATGTCGCAACTGACGACAGTTTTTGTTAAACTGCCAGGGGCAGTCACGTTTCTTAAGAGTTTAAAAAAAAAAAATTGCATCTGTATCTATTGTGGGGACAGATTGATAGTAGATCTGCATATTAAACCTCTTTTGGGGCATAAACTCAAGATTTTACCATCAGATTTTTTTTATTATCATTATTTCATAATTAAATAACTACAGTTGCTTATATTTGTACATTCTTGGTAAATTAGAGAATAGTAAAGTTGGTATTACTATTAACACTGACAATTTGAGGAGGTTACAGATTTCACCAATTCACTTATGATTTTACGAATAGCCAATACACTTCATTATCTTAAGCTAATGGGTGAAATCAATAGAAATAATTTGATTTTTGCAACGAGTCAATTTATATCCAGCCCCACTGGACTTGATATTAAACTACTCGATCTTAGCTCTTAGGTCCAAAATATACATTGATAAAAACTAATACGTTTTCTAGAACAACAAGATGGTATTCGATTGTAGCATATAACAGTCACTCTTAGATGGATGCATTAAATATGGTACTCTTATCATATCTATCTTTCTTGATTTTGAAATTTAGCGGTTCATAAACTAACAAGTAAAAAAGTCAAAACATGCCAATTTCTTCAAAACATTAACTAAACTCAAACTTGGATTAATTCAAATCCACAACACGTAACACAAAATTCCCCAAATGCATTATACGACCACTAAAATCAAACGTGTCCACTTGTTCAAAACATTAATCAAACAATAAACATGAAGACGACAACTGACAAAAACGTAAATAAATTCAGTCTATGGTTATAAGTTATTACACATAATGTATAAGCTACAAGCCTATAACAGAACAGTCCATATTAAACTACCCAGTTAAAACTCGTATGTCAAAAAAATCGGGATACAGCTTTGAGATAAACAAAACTGTATTTGAGTATTTCATTGACCGTAACTAAAATTGGTTGCATTTAGTATTATCAATTTATAACCAGGTCTATCTTTCTTAATTTGGGATATCATTTCTCAAATTAACAACCATACGTCAAAACAAACGTATTATTGTCACTATAAACAGCATCTTCACTTATTCAATAAGTTAACTAGACAAACCTGCAGCTATCCGATGCAACACTACGGGGTGTATAATAGATATGCATGTAACCTAAATTAAAAAGCTCTAAATTCACTAAAACATAATTAATAAAAGCCTTAGATTCATGAAATTTAATAAAGAAAATACCCAATAAACCTAAATCCTCAAAACTTATTTCATAGCCAAAATTTAACAACCACCAAATTAACGAATTCGGGGGTGTTTGTTTCAGCATATATTGCCAGCTTATGGCTTATTTGGTTTTGGGCTTATGTTACATAAGCTCACTTTTTGTGGCTTATTTTAAAACTTTTCGGCTTATACAAGTTCATTATGACAGCCCAAAACCAAATAAGCCATAAGCCGCTTATACAAGCCGAAACAAACACCCGTGGTAAATGCATAAAATAACAACCTATGTATTCATTTCTACAAAACCTTAACCATTCGACATACCTTTACGCCGAAAAAAGCTAAATTTGTAAATGCATAAAATAACATCAGAATAAAAATATAAAAAATAATAATAATAAATAATAAATATTATTAAAAAAAAAAAAAAAAAAAAAAAAAAAAAAAAAAAAAAAAAAAAAAAAAAAAAAAAAAAAAAAAAAAAAAAAAAAAAAAAAAAAAAAAAAAAAAAAAAAACACCTTTAAAAATATCATGAAACAAAATTAAGAAAATACCCAATTAGCCTAAATTCCCAAAACTTGATTCAAAATCCAAAATTTCACAACCAAATTCCAACAATCACCCAAATCCCCAAAATCTGTAAATTTAAAAATACAAACTCCACATTACATAATAACCCAATTAAACAACACATTGTAGGTATGTAAACAAAAACAAACAAAACCCATATCATGAAATTCGAAATGAATGTGGAATTGAAAAAACTAGGGTTTATGAGAGTAACGTACCTAGCAGCAGCAGTAGGAGGAGGTGAATTGGGGAAAAGAAGTGGGTCCCCAGTTGAGCTCATGCCTTCTTCTCTCATTTCGATTTGTTTTGATTTGATTCGTTTAAGAAAAAAAGAAACACGGTCTTTGAATTTGTCGACTGTTTTATCAAATTTACAAATACGGATCGTACTAGTGTGTGTGTGTGAGGGAGAGACTATTATAATAATACAAAGATTTTGTTTGTAGTGTAGCTCCTAGGCACGTGAGTCGTGCGTGCTAGTGTTGACTTAGCAATGTTTTAAAACCCGATTTTTAATCGACCCGTTCAGGTCATCGGTTTATCGGGTCGCCGGTTCAATCGATTAGACCGCCGGGTCAACCCGGTCCTTATGCTAAACGACAAAATTTACCCGAATTTGGTGTGTATTATAAAAAAACGCAATTATTTTAATTTAATAACAAGAACACTACACTATCTAATAAGATGCCTATTATCAAACTAAAATAAATTGTATTTTGACATCCGACAATCATGTATATTGTATATTTAAAAATAAAAAAATAAAAAATCATTTTAGTAAGCACTAGTACAATACTTGTTACATGAGCCATCACATACATTAACACATGTTTTGACTCATGAGTTATCACTTATCACCTCAAACCTAACGCTTATTCTTTCTTCCCATTACCCTTTCATTATAACAAAACACAATCTACAGAACATGAACCCTTTTTTAATTGCCTCACTGCATCATGTTACTCTACACCGACGTACCAGAAATCGAAATAGCAATAGATCGATATCCAACAAGATTAGAAAGGGTATCGTTCATTTACACAACTAACATGCCGATCACATTATCTATTGTTTCTCTTTCTTTTCCTAAAATACATGTTGAACCGGATGGTTTTCAGTCCGGCGATCCGACCCGGGTCGACCAAAACCCGGCGGTTCAATCCGGTTTAACATTCAGTGAAAGCCCGGCTTACAACGGACCGGTTATCACTCCGGTTCCCGGTTCAACCGGTTGAACCGGCCGGATCGAGCCGGGTTTTAAAACATTGTTTATTACTCCCTCACTTACAAATTTATTAACAAAATTTATTTTTTGGTTTTCTCAAATTAATTTTTTTCTTTTAGAAATATATAACAATTTAGATCAAGTTTATCATATTACGCTCACTTGTGATTATTATTACAAATTATAAATTAATTAAGGTAAAATTGTCATTCTATAAAAAGTAAGAGAGCTAAAACTGTAATGATAATGGTGCATTTAGTTGAGGGGAAACACCCTTATTTTCCATAAAATGTTTTGTGAAATATAAGGAAAACAGAGATCATGTTCAAATCAGGGTCAAAATCCTGTATTTCCTAACTTAATAAGGAAAATTACAAAACAAATTTTAGTAGTTTTCCTTGTTTTCCTTTGTAACCCACAACCCTCCCTCCCCTTCTTCAAAATAGAAAATACAAACATCAATTAAACGCGTTTTCTATATTTTCAAGTGTTCCGTAGAGATAAATTTTCCTTCCAAATTTTTACAAAATAGAAATAGAAAATAAGAGAATTTTTTTCTCCAACTAAATGCACCCTAATTATTTTCTTAAATTGTGTGTTTTTTGTCGGTGGACAATTATTTTAGGACGGAAGGAGCAGTATTATTTTAAAGGAAATTGCTTATTCAGACACGCATCAACTAGTTCTTATTTTAATAATAATTGCACATCCTTTGAATTTAACTTGTCTCAACCGGCTCTATGCACCACCAATTATGCATGTTTTTTTTGTTTTTTAAACATAGTCCTTAAGAATATGTTTAGCAAAGCCCTATTTTAAAAAGCATTCTTATATCACAAAGAGGAACAAAATACTCAATCCCTCAAAAATATAGTATATAAGTAGATAATAGTATTCATGCCTAATGATAAAGGGATTGTTTTAGAAGATCTTCGATGATAAAGTGTATAAGGGTGTATATATGCGCAAAAAGGGCATGTATAAAAGTAAGGACGATATTACAATGTAAAATAGAAATATATAACAATATAAGCATAAAAGAATAAAGACATGGAAGCATAAAAAAACACAAGCGTATATGAAATATATATAGGTTTATCGAGTTGCAATCCTATAGAAAGCCATAATTTTTAAAAAGTCTACAAAGTCATTAAGCTTGTGACACGTGTCCACCACCAACTTTATCCCTCTCCCTCCATTTTTTCTTAATATTTTCGGTAAAGGGGCATTTGATTCATTTGACTTGTTTTTTTAATTCCACCTCAAACTTCAAACGCAAATAACTTTCAAACGACAAACTACGAAAAATCGATTTCACCATTAAAACTTTAATACTCTTTAATTTAATACGTATTTTGATATATAAATTGGAACTTTTTTTAAGATTTCAAGTGAGTTATGATTTTCTTGAAAGTTTCGGCATATTCGACCCTACTTTTGTCTAATTTAAAGGTTGAATTACGCAAAAACTTAAAACATGAAAGTTATAGTTTTTGGCCATTTTTTACCTAGAAATTTAAATCACTCGATTTCGATATGATATGAGTGAGATATCGCATTTTAAAAATAACGTTTTACACATATTTAGTGCACACAAAGTGTTTAATAAAATGCCTAAAAGAGATTTTTCTTATAAAAGTACTTTTAAATGCACTAATTGGTGTACCACAAATACTTTTTTCCCCCTCTTTTTGTTATTTTTATCTTTTTTTTAACTGACGAGCAACAACCAACTGATGAACATTGTGGCCTTAACTAATGAACATTGTGATTTTTTTAGATAACTTATGAACATTATGATATTTTTGTTAGGAAACTGATGAACAACGTAATCTAACTTATGAATATTGTGATATAACTGATGAACAAAATTACAAAAGAACTGATGAACATTGTGATGAACAACTTGTTAATACAAATAATGTCAAAAACGTTATTTGCATTATTCGATCTCTTTACGTTTTGATAGTCACAAAATATAAAAACACATTACGTAAAACTACGTTTAATAAGTTTTTATTCGAGAAAACTCGTTTCAACGACGTATCTACTATAACGTCATTTTAGGTATGAACAAACACGATGCCGACATTAGTAAAGTGATCAAAGATTTTATTTTCTCAAACCTTCACACTTTTATGTGACAAAACATTTTTACAAAAGTATTTTTGTATTTTAAAAGAAATGTTTTATTAAAGAAAATATATTTGAAATTCAAATCTTGCAACAACCATTTCTCCCGCCTAAATCAGACAAGATTTTTCACCAGATAAACTTTCACCACGTCAGGACAAAAATAGGAGCGTCTGTCGGGACGGTCCCTTAAATGGGCAGACGATGCCTTATATATACGGGACCGTTTAACTATAAGAGACCTTACCCCACTCCTCCTGGTGGCTATAAATACTGAACTGTTTTATTCATAAAACCAACCCTCTTTGCACGAAAACTTTCTGTTCTTTCTTTCTTCCTCTTTTGATCACTATACCATGTCTTTATGTGTTTATAAGTGATACTCTCATCCTCTATATCAAAGTGCAAGAGAAGAACACTCGAAGTCGTCAAGAATCGATGTGTTATTGAGTAATGTAACAAGTGTTACGATTATATTCTTCCACCTATTCTCTCATTTGTACATATTGTAATAGAGTATATCCGACTTGTGTGTGAGTCATTGATTAGGTATGTTAGGGTGTGTCCGGACAAGGTATAAGTCCGTGAAGTGTTGTAACTAGACTAGGAGTTGTATGTTAGCTCCGGGTGTCTTAGTGTGAAGACTTAGACTTAGTGTAGTCCTTGTGTGAAGATTAGGACTTAGTGAAGTCTTGGCATGAAGACTTGGATTAGGTGAATCCAAGTGAACGAGAGTGCTCGTTTGTGTGAAGGTAAGGACTTAGTGAAGTCCGGGTGTGAACACACCAACGTTTCTTAAACAAATCCCACTAACTCTCTCCTCTAACAAACCCCTTTTTTCTTCCCCCCAAATTACGCCATTAAAAAACCTTGTTTTCCTTCAATTACTATCAATTTCCAATTCATTTCTCAAATCTAAACCGTACAATTGATTCAATTTTTCATTCCGCATCGTTTGATACCGATTTTTTTGGTTTTTACCGAATTTTGAAAATTAGGGTTTCGCGCCTAATTTCAATTCAATCTACTCTGTTTTGGATTACATCATTTGTGTATAATTGTTAGGGTTTATTCTTTAATCATGTCTAATAAGAAGAAATTACTAAAGAGACAGATTAAGGTTCCGTCTAAATACAATGATCATGTAGTGGGAAATATGAGTCAAAAGAGAAATGATATGAGTACTGATTTGGTTAATGAAGATGATAGGGATTCTGATTGAAAAATGGGTAATAGTACTGAGGTGGATGTAAATACTGAAACGAGGAGTACTAAAATGGATATGGGGAAGAAGGTTAACAATGAGGCAGGGGTTTTGTTGAATAAGGAGGTTTCTGCTGTTGATATTGATATCAATTTTGGATCAATTAGTGCTGTTAGTGAATGTGAAAAGGGTGAAAATGTTGAAGCATGTACTGATAAGAGTAATGAGGCTGAGTTGTTGGATAAGGTGGAAGTAAGTGTGGAGGATGATGATCAGAATAAGCAGGATAGTACTTCTGTGGGCAATTGTGCAGAAGATGATGTTATTTCACCCACTGTAAGTAACTCTAACAATAGTTTGGATAAGGAAGTTAAGGTGAATACTGATGGTCCTGCTAATAAATCATATGCTTATGTTGCTAACAAGAATGTACCTGTGATTGATAACAAGCTTAAGACTATTCCAACTGAAATTGATGAAAATGGTAATGAGTTTGTTGTTTTTGATGAGGAGATTATTGTTAATGCTTGTAGTAAATGGAACTTAACTTTGTGTGGATATTTTGTTGGACATAAGATGTCAATTAATGAGTTGAGGTACAATATTAGAAGGATGTGGGGTAAGCATGGATTTAAGGATGTGTTTGAAAATGACTGTGGAATGTTTTTCTTTAAATTTCACCATGAAAAAGGGCTGAGCTATGTAGTTGAGAATGGGCCATGGATGGTAAATAATAAGCCTTTGGTGATTCAAAGATGGAACATTAGTATGAACATTGATAAGACTGACCCAGATAAGTTGCCTTTGTGGGTGAGATTGTGTAATGTTCCTCTGGAAGCATGGACTGTTAATGGGATAAGTGCACTGGCAAGTAGAATTGGTAAACCTTTGATAATGGACGCTATGACGGCTAATATGTGTAAACTGGCTTTCGGAAGGGCAGGATATGCTAGGGTTTTGGTGGAAGTGCAAGCTAAAAAGGGTCTACCTGATAAGATTGATATTAAGTACAGGAACAGTTTCAAGGAGGTGATTGGTCAAAAGAGTGTGCAAGTTAAATATGATTGGACTCCTCCTATATGTACTGAATGCAATGTATTTGGGCACAATAATAGTCAATGTAACAAAGCTTGTACTGGTACTAATTCTACTGATAAGGGAAAGGAAGTTGATTGCAATAAGGAGGATAGTAATGATGATGGTTTTATTGGTGTTGCTTATAAGAGAACTGGGAAGAATAATAATGTGGTGAATAAACCTAACAATCAAAATATTGCTAATAAACCTAACAATCAGAATAAAAAGTTTAATACTAATGGTGGATATGGTAATAAGACAAAGACCGTATATGAGCAAAAAAAAGTGAATGTTGAGAAGACTGCTCAAGTAAGTACTGCAGAGAGGATTACTACTAGTACAGTGGATAACAATAAGAAATATGATAGTACTACTAATGGGGGTGGCAAGAAGAAGAGTATGGTCAAAACATGCACTTCAATGTCCAACCAGTTTGCTGCATTAGAAGATTATGAGGAAGGTGAAATGTTGGAAATACAAAGTATGTCTGAAAGAGAGAAAGTTGATTATTTCATCAGAATTAAGAAGTGGCCTTCTAATGAGGAATCAAAGGACTGGAGTACTGATATGTTTGGTTATTTCAGGAAAAGATGGGAGCTAATAGTAGATGTGAATGGACAGAATGTAACTAGTATTGAGGAAGATGTGTATAGTGTTGAGGAAGGTATAGCTAAAGAGATGAATGTGGGTGATATTAGAGGAATGGATAGGAATGTGCTTCATGACTGCTAGTTGGCAGTTCTTATTTCTTCCTTTAAGTATGGAGTTAAAACTTGGTGTATGGAATATTAGAGGAATGTCTTCATCTACTAAACAAGATGAAGTGGTGAATCTTATTAGAGATGAGAAATTACATGTATGTGTTACTTTAGAAACTCATCTTAAGCATAAGCAACTTGATAAGGTATGTGAAAAGGTTTTGGTAATTGGAATTGGTTCTCTAACATAGGTCAGTGTGATAAAGGATGCAGAATAATAGTCAGTTGGAATGAGGTTGTTGTTAAAATTGATGGTATTCATATGTCTAAGCAAGTTGTTCTATGCAGAATATTAAATGTGGATAACAAGCTAATTAGTTATTTCACATTTGTATATGCTGATAATGGAGGTATTGAAAGAAGAGAGTTATGGAGAGAGTTGAATAGACACAAGCAAGTTACCAATGGTCTACCTTGGATCATATGTGGTGATTTTAATGTAACTCTAAACATTGATGAAAACTCTGCTGGTAGCTCTTACATGACATCAGATATGCAGGATTTTAGGAATTGTGTGAATCAAATTGAAGTTGAGGATTTGTGTAGTACTGGTTTGCATTTTACATGGACAAAAAATTTACTGAAGGTCAAGCAAGGTGACAACTCTGGTATTCTTAAAAAGCTGGACAGAGTCATGGGTAGTGAGGATTTCTTTAATAAATTTCCTGATGCTCATGTTATTTTTATGCCTTACTTAATTTCTGACCATAGTCCTGCTCTTTTGACTATTCCTAATAGTGTTATAAGCAGGAAGAAATCATTTAAATTTTCCAACTATGTTACTGATAAGGAAGATTTTCTTAAAGTGGTAGAGGAGAAGTGGAAGATTAATGTGGATGGATATAGCATGTATGCTCTGGTTCAAAAATTGAAGGCCCTAAAATATCCCATGAAGCAATTCAACTGGAAAAATGGCAATTTAATGGAAAAAGTGAAAATGCTCAGAGAAGATGTAAAGAAAGTTCAAGTTGCTATTGATGTTGATCCTTTTAACAAAGCTCTTAGAGAAGAAGAAAGCTCTGTTCTTAAGAAGTACTTAGAGGCTCTGGTTGATGAGGAAAAACTTTTATTCCAAAAAAGTAAAATTCAATGGCTTAACTATGGTGACAAGAACAATTCTTTCTTCCACAAGGTATTGAAGGGCAGATATCAACGGAATAGGATTAATTCTATTCATGATGAGCATGGGATCAGATATGAGGGTCATCAGATTGTTAACCAAATTGTTTCTCACTTTAAAAATTTTCTGGGAATTAGTTCTACTGTGGAGCATATTCAAGAACCTGAATCTCTTTTTTCTAAGAAATTAACTGATGCAGAAGCCAGAAGAATGATTAGAGATGTGTCTGACAAGGAAATAAAGGAAGCTATGTTTAGTATTGGGGACAATAAAGCACCAGGTCCTGATGGTTATTCTGCAAAGTTCTTTAAGAAAGCTTGGACAGTAGTGGGAGGTGATGTATGTAAGGCCATAAAAGAATTTTTCTCTTCTGGGAAGCTATTGGGTGAAGTAAATGCAACCATTATATCTCTTGTTCCTAAGATAAAAACTCCTCTCAAGGTTTCTGATTTCAGGCCCATTTCATGTTGTAATGTGGTTTACATGTGTATTAGCAAGATCTTAATTGGCAGACTTAAGGGGTGTTTGGATAAGCTGATCAATAAGAACCACAGTGCATTTGTACCAGGGAGGCAAATTCAGGATAATATACTACTTGCTCAAGAGATAATGAAAGGTTATGATAGAGCAGGTGGTCCTAAGAGAGTCTCTTTCAAAATTGACATACAAAAATCTTATGACACTGTCAATTGGGATTTTATGGAGATGTTGTTGCAACAGTTTGGTTTTCATGAGACTATGATAGGTTGGATTATGGTGTGCATTAGGACTGCAAGTTTTTCTATTAATGTTAATGGTGAAGCTTGTGGACATTTTAAAGGAGGAAGGGGCTTGAGACAAGGTAACCCCTTATCACCTTATCTGTTCACTTTTGTCATGGAATTTTTCACATTGCTGATGGAAAGAAATGTAAGAAGATCTACTGAGTTCAACTATCATTTTGGATGTAAAGCATTGAAGGTTACTCATCTGTGCTTTGCAGATGACCTCCTTGTGTTTTGTCATGGTGATGTTCATTCTGTCAGGATAATTAAAAGTTCAATTGAGGAATTTGGTAAGTGTTCTGGTTTGCTCCCTAATATTAGCAAGAGTACTGTGTTTTTTGGAAGCATAAGTGAAGAGGATCAACAGTGCATTTTGAATATCCTCCCTTTCACAAAGGGTAAACTTCCAGTTAGATATTTGGGAGTTCCACTGATTGCTAAAAGATTGGGTGTAAATGATTGCAAGGCTTTGATTGATAAGGTCAAGAACAAAGTGAACAATTGGAAGAACAAATGTTTAACATATGCTGGAAGATTAATGCTAATTTCCTCTGTTTTGGAATCTATTCAAGTCTATTGGTGTAATGTCTTTTTGCTCCCAAAAGAAACTGTGAAAGAAATTAACAAAGTTCTGAAAAACTTCTTATGGAATAACAATGAAACCTCTAATGGGACAGCTAAGGTGGCTTGGAAAAACATTTGTAAGCCTAAGGCCTGTGGAGGTCTTGGTCTGAAGGATCTTAGATTGTGGAACATTGCATTACTAGTAAAGAATTTGTGGAATGTGGCAACTAAAAAGGATACTCTTTGGGTTAAATGGATCAGTACAGTAAAATTGCAAGATACAAGTATATGGGTTGTACAAAAGGATGTAAAAGACAGTTGGGGATGGAGGAACCTTCTTGATATAAGATACATGGTTATTAATCACTTTAAATATGATATTGGTAATGGTGTTGATACCCTCATGTGGTTTGACAACTGGAGTGGTCTTGGTCCTCTTATTAAACTAATCTCTTTTAGGAGTTTGTACAATGCAAGGCTGGATAAGAATAGTAAGATTGTTGATATGATCCATAATGGGCAGTGGAATTGGCCTAGTGAATAGAGTTTGGAATACCCTTTCCTAAACCAAATTGAAGTTCCTATAATTGATAATTCCAAAAATGACAGTCTCTCTTGGATTGATTGCAATGGTAGTGTGATGAAATTTTGTGTAAGCAACATCTACAACACTTTGTGTGAGTCAACAGTGGCAGTTACATGGGAGGCTTTAGTTTGGTTTACGCAATGTATTCCTAAACATTCATTTATCCTATGGTTGGCTATACAGGCAAGATTGATGACACATGATAGGTTGCAGAATTGGGGCAGTTATGATATGAGGGTATGTTGTTTATGTAAAAGTGAATCTGATCTCATGATCATCTATTCTTTAAGTGTCAGTTCTCAAATGACATTTGGAAAAGTCTGCTACCAATGATGAATTGCATAGTGCAGAATGAGGAATGGAATAGTATTATAACATCTATTGCTGCTATGGGTTGCACAAATAACATCTGGAGTGTAATAAGGAGATTATGTCTTGGAGCTATGGTTTATTTCATATGGCAAGAGAGAAATTTCAGAACATTCAGAGATGAAACAAGAGATAGTAAAACTGTTTGCAAAATAATATGTGAAAGTGTCAGAATGAAGATTGTGAGTTTGAAAGTGAAGAAGTCTAATGAAGTGATGAGTGCAGCTTCTATTTGGAATGTGAAATTGGATGATTAAGTCTGAATTGGAAATGTCATGGAGCAATGGAATAGTGGTATTATAAACAGTCAATATGTGGGTTGTTGCATATGCATGCATAAAGGAGTGTTTGGGATAGTAGTGGAGGTTCAAGTAATTGCTGTTCTAAAGTGATTTTAGCCATGAGATGATATTCATAACATCATGAGGGTATTGAAGTACCTGCCACATAAACAAAATTCATGAAGATTTGTTTGCTGTAATTCTTATAACAGACCATTACAATTGTAAAGTTCCTTGTACCTTGGAGTCCTAAACTGTATAACTGTACCTACATTAGCCTCATAGTCTTTTCTAGTTTGGCCTTGGGAGGAAATTAGAAAGCTATGTTTGGCTGTGTAGGAGGTCTATCATGGTGTGGATGTACCATAAAGTAGGGCTTCCTTTTGTGAAGGGTAAATGGTCTTGGAGGGGAGTGTAAGTAGTATGGAATTGAGAGTGGTGAAAGATGACACTTCATGGTCCATACTTTACATTCCCACAGGAGGTATTGGTTGGTCCTTACCCAAGGAGTGTGTTTCCAGTTATATGAAGCCATTTTTTGAGATGGAAATGTAGTATAACTGGAAGAGCCCTTGCTGTGGAGGGGTTATGGGTACCTAGCGAAGCCATTAACTCTTATTGCTATGTTTTACTGTGGATGCTGGATGAGTGAGCATGGCAAAAGAGTAAGATGGAAATGTAGCTAGATGGTAGATGCAATTAAGGTGAATTGGTGGTGTATGTTTGTTTTGCTGAGTTTCTGGTATAGTGTTGTCTTAGATTGTATTCTGTTAGATTTACTAGTTTTGTTGTCTGATGGTTATAACTAGCAGTATTGTTCTGAGTATAAAGATTTGGGATATGTCCAAATCTTTCTTCTATTCTTATGATGTACATATGTTTGGAAGATTAATATAATTCACCTTTGCATCAAAAAAAAAGTCCGGGTGTGAAGACTTGGGTTGTAAGAATCCAAGAGGACGAGAGTGCTCGTTCATGTAAAGATTGTGACAAAGTGATCGTCGCGTGAAGACTTAGATCGTGTGCCAATCTAAGGAGACAAGAGTGCTTGTTCGTGTGGCCACGTGGGCCTTTATGTAGATTGGTTCTAGCTAGGATTAGGACTCGACATTCCGCTTAGTGTCGTTAAAGTTGGTGTAAGCTTGTGTACGGTTTGCTCCGCCTGAAGGGAATGTGTTGACATAGTGATTGTGAACTCTCGAGTGTGGTACTTGGGGAGTAGAGTAGGATGAAGAGTGAGCTTCGTGTCGAACCACTATAAATCGCCTCGTCTCTGTCTGGTTGTTTTCCTTCCTCATCTCTTTACTTACTTACTTATTAGTTGACATAGTATTAGTAGATATCACATAACTGTCAAATCTAACGATTTTTATAACAAAGATACTAAACCGGCAAGAGCTATAAAAAGTAATTATAAACGGTGAAACTATTCACCCCCCCTCCCCCTTCTAGTTTTTACAATTCGTATCAGAGCCAGGTTATCAAGACCTTTAGAGTATATTGTATTTTAAAGCTTGAATCGATCTATGGAATCTGAAAGATATCTAGAAGGGCGTTCTTTGAACGAACCACCATTTTTCAAAAATAATAACTTTATTGAATGGAAAAATAGATTTGAAAGTTATGTGAAATCAATAGATCAAGATCTTTGGCATGTCATTTCAATTAGTGATTTTCAACCAATGGAAGTAAATTTTGAAAATCAAAATGAATTTTTCAAAAGAAAGTTTTGTAAAAATATTGAGGCCAAAATAATAATTTATAAAACCTAGCCGAAATTTGAATATGAAAGAATACTTCTATGTCAAACGGAAAATGACATTTGGAAAAATCTTTCAAATTTTCATTAGGGAAATTGTCAAGCCAAAGATGATGACATTGATTTTGAACAATTCTTAACTTGTGAAGACGAATTAGTAGATAGACAATTAGCCAAGTTAGATACACATGCTACTAGTTCAAGTGTTTTAAATGAAGGTAATGACGCCGATGACTATATGAGTAATCTACAAAGAGAACTCATCAAAGAATCTTGGAGTCATACGGATGAAGAAAACAACTTGCACTTTGAAAGCAAAATATGTCAAAAGGTTGGAACTTCAAGTAAGGTACACTCTAAATTTGAACACTTTTGTTATGACCTTTCATTCTAGAATTTTCAAAATTAGAAAATGAATTTAAGCAATCATGCAACCTAAATTGAAAATCGTTTTTGGAAAATTAAACCTCAAAATCTTTTGAAAGTAATTTTGAAAAGGAAATTATTTTGAAAGATAAAATGACTAGACTTGAAAGTGATAAAGAAATTGATCTAGAATGTGAAGTGTGTCAAGACTACAAAGAGGAAATTATAAAAGCTAATGAAAGGGTTAATATACTAGTTAAATTTGAAAAGAGCTCTAAGTATCTTAAGGATTTGCTAAAATAGTCAAAAAGCTTTCGGAGATAAAACGGGATTAGGTTATAATTCATGTGAGTCTTCAACAAACAAGTCAAAACAAATTAAGTTTGTAAAACATATTAGACAAAACCAAAACTATTTGTCTTTAAAATTTAGGGTCTACACAACTATTCAACCCCCTCCCATTCTAGTTTCTACACAACTTTTTTTATTGATGAATAACACTTTTTATTGATGAGCAACACTAATGATTGATAAACAAAAGAACAACTCTTTTTATTTTTGAACAATACTTTTATATTGATGAACAACAATTTTATTAATAAAAAAAAAGTAAATTTTTTGCAAGGGTAAGAATCTTGTTAATACCATGAGTCTTAATAAAAAAAAAGTAAATTTCCCATGAACAAAATTTCGTTTTTAATAAACAAAAGTAAAACGAGTGAGGCTCATGAACAAAAGTAATATGGGAGATAAAGTTGATAAACAAAATTATATTTTGATGAACAAAAGTAATATGGTCGTGACTACTGATGAACATAAGTAAAACAAGTGGGGGTATTGATGAACAAAAGTAAAATGGACAATACAATTGATGAACGAAATCTTTTTTTGATGAACATAAGTAAAGCGGTCGTAGCTACTAATGAACAAGAGTAAAACGGTTGGTGTATTGATGAACACAAGTAAAATGAGCAAGACAGTTGATGAACAAAATCTCGTTTTGATGAACAGAAGTCTGTCTTGTTCATCAGTTAATATTGTTCATCAGTCTTGAAAAAGATTAACTGATGAACAACATTAATTGATGAACAAGATTAACTGATAAACAAGACTAACTGATGAACAAAACGTCATCTTTAACGTGTGATATCTTACTCACATGACATCGAATTTGAGTGAATAGGAAACATGAGTATAGATTGGCCTAATTATAACTTGTATGTTTTACAATTTTTCTAATTCGAATTTAATATTGATCAAATTTAAAGTCAAAGACGCAATAAAATACAATACATATATTTTTAAAAAATTAACAATTAAAAAACACCAATTTTTGAATCTTACATTAATAAAATGATTAATGATGTGTTGTGGGACAAAAAT
The DNA here is from genome assembly GCA_014162995.1 of Artemisia annua. Lineage (NCBI taxonomy): Eukaryota > Viridiplantae > Streptophyta > Magnoliopsida > Asterales > Asteraceae > Artemisia > Artemisia annua. Next base: position 71,061 of record LBNU01021242.1, read on the forward strand.
TAGTACATTTAACGCAATTTTAATACTAAAAGTCTAAGCTAGACATTTCATCAAACATCTTGTATGCAACAAATATGAGTAAACGTCATATTTAATGTGTGATATCTCACTCATATGACATCGAATTTGAGTGATTCAAAAATTTGTGTAAAGAGTGAACGAAAATCTATAACTTTCATGTTTTAAGTTTTTCACAATTCGCCATTTATGAGGGTAAAAATAGGGTCGAAAATACCAAAAAAAAATTAACACCCATTTTGTAGAAAACTAGAATGGGGGGTTGAATAGTTTTACAAATTAAAACTATGTTTTAAAACTTTTAGATCGACTTATGTCAATCTATTTTGGTATGTGTTGGATACTGATGGTTTGATGTAAGGGGGTGTTTCTTTTTTTCTCCTGTTTAAATATGGTGTCTTTTTAAAAGTGTTACTTGTTGGTAACAAAAAGTGTGTCAACAAATGACGTTTCTTTTTTATGCTTAATAAAGCATTTTAATATAGCAAATGACTATTGTTGGATCGATATACTCTGACCAAACTAACTATGTAGCTTGTAAGGGTTTAATAATCTTGGATAAATCCTAAACTATTAACAATGAAACACTGAATAACTCTGTTAAGTATGCGGAATTTACTTTAATAAAGCTAAGAAGAATTATCAAAGAACTTTGATTATATTGAAACTTTGAACCTGCTTACATACACAGATTCACTAACAATCCCTAAATATCTCTAATATCGTATTCTTATATTCGTATTCTCTAATGCCAACCTAGGGATCCTTTTATAGGCACAAGGAAAACCCTAGTCGGTTTACAATACTTGAACGACAAGTAAACTAACTCTAATCTAAAGAACATTCTAGAATTACATAATGATCCTTAAACGTTTTACATTGTAGTCCTTGATCATAGCAGTACTTTAATAAACAGTACGTTGACTTTCTTCAGCAGCACTTTGACTTTTATGAGAAGCAGTACTTTGATCTTCCAGCAATACTTTGTCTTTATAACCCAGCAATCCTCCCCTAACTTGAATTCTACTTGCTTGATTTCAAGTTTCTTTGTCTTCCTTTTAAGCAATATCATCTTTAACTTCAAGGAATAATTGTATCTTTCTGTACTATAATCATATAATCACCATCAAAGTACTCTTCATCATCAATCTTTATCAGCAACTATCAGCAACAATCTTTACAGCTACTCAACAACATATTGACATAAGGTACATCAAATCTTTTAAGTTTCATACTATTCTCATCACTTCCAGGTGTGTTAACTCCTGTGAGAGCTGAATCATTGAAAAATAATGGATTTTGATGTCTCTTTACCAAAGCCATTAACTCTGGAGTAGCCAATGTTTAGGTTAGTAAACCATGGTACATTGATAACCATATGATTTTTAGCAAATCATCAGCTATCAACGGATTTGAGTAGTCTTTACCAAGAGCCGTTTGCTTTTGGACTAGTTAGTTCTTTTAGTACAATCAATACCATGGTGAACTAATTACCATATAAATGGATTTTTCACAGCCTTTACCACAAGCCATTATCTTGTGGGCTAGCCAACTTTTCACTATTACAGATATGGTGAGTTGAAAACCATACAATTTTTAGTAAATTGTCAACTAAAAACGGATTTGATAATCACATCAGAGCCGTACCCTCATGATGAGTCAAACTATTTCTTGTCTGTTAAACATGGTGAGTTGAATACCATTTGTTGTGTAGTACAAGTACTAACACCATGTATGACCCAAAAACATTTTGTTGCTGTTTTATTCTGTGCTTCAAAAAGTATTTTGTACACTTACAAAAATTGCTATCTTTATAAAGAACTTTACTGGTTTAAAACTTCAAGCAGTACTTTGATAAAGTACTGTTCGTATAACAGTACTTTGAATAAAGTACTATGTTATTCAAAAGATATATATATATATATATATATATATATATATATATATATATATATATATATATATATAATAAAACCATACCAGTATTTCTGCATCATCCTCTGCTGAAATTGTCCACTTGATGAACAATTCAATCACCATTAGAGCTGTATCATTCTCTTCTTCTACCTCCATACCATGTTCTAGCATTCTAATCATAAGATCTCTTGTAAGAGGATATCTCCTTTCTGCTAGCATGTGAATCATGGTTCCATCTTCTAGCTCTAACACATGTACTCCAGCTGAATCAAAGTATCACCAACTTTGAATTTCTCAATCTTCTTGATTCTTCCAAATGTCATCTGTACTTGTTGCTTCAGTATCCCAAAGAGTTGTAAGATCACCCAGCAAGACTAACCCTATTCCTTTCAGTGGAATATTTTCAAAATAAGATTGTATCTGCTGGTATAAATGGAGTAAGTCTTCTTTGTCTATAAGATACAATATGTCCCACAGCAAATTAAATGCTCTAAAGCTTTCATCTTCTCTGTGGTAGACAAAATAATCTCCATCTTCTTTTGATTCTACAACCTCCAATGCAGATATCTTAGTTTTTGTCTCAGCAGCTTCTTTTGCCTTAGGATAATCAAAATCAACAACCCTAAGATAAATCCTTAGCTCATCCACTGTATCAGTTCTTAATTCAATTGTAGGCTTGAGCTTCTTTGATGACAGTTCTTGAGTTGTTGTTCCTTTTCTATTTGAACTTCTTGTTTTAACTTTATCCGCCATCTATTTTCCTTCCTCAGTATCAAAACCAATAATACCATCAAATTGCCTTATATAAGCTTCTCTGACAGCATTATATAGATCTTTCATCTCTTGATACTTTAACCTCTGCAGACCTTTGTATCCACGACTTTTCAAATAACTCATGTAAAAATTTCTTTCTTGAGCTTTTGTCATTGTCTCCTTGGTTGAACAATTGGCTTGATTGAAATTTCATCTTCAGCATCTAATTCTACTTGTAGCTTTCTGGCAGCTTCTTCACCTTGAGCTTCTTGAAAAGCCCTTATCTGTGCTAAAGTAAACTCCTTCTTCTTCTTCTTCTTTTTGTCTGACTCTGCTAGGATTCCTTTCCCTTTATCCTTTGGATCTAGCTCTTGAGTTGGTTGAGAAGAAGGTTGTATATCTTCAGTATGTTCAACTCCAGGAATAACAATACCTCTAGGTCTGGATATACTCATCATAATCTCAGCAATAGTCTCATCATCACTATTGGTAGATTTTCTAACCTCTTCTTCCTGAACTAGATTGGAAGGACCCACATCTTCTTCAAAATCCAAAGTCCTTGGTGTGATTAAAAACTGTCTCTCAGTACCTTGATGAGCAGTACCTTGAACATTTTCAACACCAGTATCTTCCACATCCAATTCTTCTTTATCATCACCACTTCTGACTTGAACATCAGCATCTTGAACATCCATTTTCTTAGTCTCACCAATCTTTGTCTCAGCAGTATCTTGATGAGAAATGTTTTCTTCAAGTGGTGTTATTTCTTCAAGAGGTTGAATATCAGCATTAAAATCAGCATCTTCACTCTTATCTAATCCAGCATCTTCATTCACATTCTTATTCTGCAAATTCCTCCCCAATGGGAATGAAGAATGTTTCTTCAGCTTCCTTTTCTTGGACGTAGGTTTGTGACCACTTTTCTGTCGTGACTTGACCCAAGCCTGTTATGTTTAACAAGTGGCCAAACAAACCTCTTTAATCTTTTGAACTTGTTGCTCAACTTCAAAAGTAGTGCAGCTTGATCTTCATAAGCTTTCTTCAGTCTCCTTAATTCCCTTGTCAAAGCATAAGCATGCAGAACTCCTTTTTGAGCAGGTGCCTCCTCATCAGCCATCACCCCCTCATCTCCTCCAGATGTTTGAGAACCATCTGTGGAAGTATAATCATTGGGAGTGGGTGGTTGATGCTCAGCATCATATGAAACAGGACTAGCAGTACCTTGCAGAGAAGCAGTCCTTTCTTTGGAAACAGTATGTTGAGAAGCATCTCCTCCCTCTGAATGTAACTGCGATGAATGTTGTGAAACATCTTGAGCTTGGGATGGAGTGGAAGCAAAGTCTGAATGCTCAGAAGCAGGGTCTGATTCCTCTTGAGCAGCATCTCTAACAGCTTGTGCCATTTCCAAAATATGTGCAGTAAGAGGTGTATTCCTTCCAGAGAACTTAGCACTCTTGGTAGCCATAAAAGTGAACACCTTGTTAGGAAGAACAATGGCTGGCAAGAAGTCTTGAGGTTTGGGAACACCTTCAAGCTGTTTATTCAAAAAGAGTTGAATGAACCTAGGATACATAAAAAATGAAGAGCCATTCTTGATGTGTTTGTGCATACCATCAAGAATCATAAATGAGAAGTTGAATTGCTGATTGGTAGCTAATCCCACTAAGGAAGATGCTATGGTTTGACTAAATTCATTCCAAGCAGTACTTTTGTTACTGAGGCAATGAAGTAGAACATGAATCAGGTACTTCCAGTGTGGACTAAATAAGGGTTTCTCAAAGGTAAGCTTAGTAAGTGAACCCTCATACCCAATATCTCGAAGGGTGTCCCAAAGTATTTGTTTATCAAACCGAACACTACCTTCTTCATCATTAAACATAAGATCTGTGCGAATACTAGCTTCAGTGATCCTAATATTACGCCCAGCAACTTTAGCCATAATGAATGAGAGATCTGGTTCTTCCTAACCCGATGCAGCAGTAGCCCAAAATTCTTGAATCCAGGGTCCAATGATATCTGGATTGACCAATAAAGAGTAATTGATTGAAGACCCAGTTAGGAAATCAATCACAGCATGAAAATCAAGGTTTAATTCGGTATTATCCAAATTAGCAATCATGTTATGTTTACTGCAAGTGGAACGAGCCATTTGTGAATTTGTATGGATGAATGAAGTAGTATGTAAAGGGTTAATTGAGAATGGAAGTAATGGCTTAAGGATGAATGAGAAGTGAAAAAGCGAGAGTAAAAGGCGGTAGGGTTCGGTAAATATGGATAAGATATAAAAAATCAAAACCCATTGAATGCAGATACCGTTATTTTGGCATATATCTCTTCCATAACAAACTTTCTACCATTACCCCGTATTTTTTTACCATTGATCAGCACTTTTCCACATCAGCAGTACCCTTCAGAGCAGTACTTTCCATATAACAGAGAGCATTACTTTCAGCAGTACTTTGGCAAAGTACTGGTCGATGAAAATATCTAGTAAGATTGACTCTTTGACCAAAATATCTTCTGAAAGTCAACCCGATACATTTAATACTTTCCATATTTACTCCCCAAAACTACCAAGGCAAGTATAATTGAATGATCATCATTAATAACCCATGAGATTATCTTGCCTATAAAAAGAGCTTTCATTAACATTTTTCTTCATCAAAAATCTTTCTTCATCACAAAAACCCTAACATCATCATGAGTAACTTCCCATTGATATACATCTCATCTGATGACTCCAGTGATTCAGAGATCAAGTACTTCTCTAATTCTGATTCTGATTCTAATCCAGGATGGAGTGATTACTTTCCTCCTATTGCATCAAGCTCATCCAACCGAAAACCTAACAAAAAGGTTTCAACATCTGCTCCAGCTACATCACTATCCAAAGAATTGCCACAAGCCTTGACCCAGGCTCTAGAGGCTGCTTTAAAGAACATGAAGGGTCCTGTTGAAGAGAAGCCTACAAGACCAGAAAGACCTCCAATGCAAGTGCTTTTCCTAGCTTGCCCAAGAAAGCAATCATCTTTTGATGACAAGAGAAAGAATGCTCAGAAGGGAAAGCACACTTATCAGAGAAAAGGAAAAAGGCCTATGGAGTAGGTTATGTAGGGTGTGGGTAGGGTTGATGTAGGTTGTTTTGATGATGTATCTCAGTTTGTTTTGTGTCTGTGGTTCTTGAATGATGAATGTAATCACTTTGAATGATGATGAACAAAATGTCTTTTTTTTGTTGAATGATACATGTAGCCTCCCCTTAAATACTGACTAACTACTAATGCCTCCCCTCAAAAGTAGCTTAATTATTTATCATACCAATACTCACTACCAAATGCTTGAATCTTGAAACATCGAAGCCTTTTGTGAGTAAATCTGCTACATTATCATCTGTATGCACCTTGACAACATTAATGAGTCGATGCTCATAACAATCTCGAATAAAGTGATGCCTAATCTGAATGTGCTTTGTCTTGGAATGATAAACTGGATTCTTCACAATACAAATAGTACTCTCATTATCAATATTGATAGGAGTATTCTTGAAATTGAATCCATAGTCCAAGAGTTGATTTTTCATCGACAATACTTGTCCACAACAACTTGCAGCTGCAACATATTCTGCTTCAGTAGATGATGTTGCTGCAATAGTTTGCTTCTTACACTGCCATGAAACTAATCTTCTTCCAAGATATTGGCATCCTCCAGTGGTTGATCTTCTATCATAGTTATCCCCTGCATAATCACTATCTGAAAAAGCTTCCAAGTGAAAAGGTGATTCCTTAGGATACCACAATCCTAACTTAGGTTGATGCTTGAGATAACCAAAAATCCTCTGTACTGCATTCATATGAGAGATCTTGGGTGAGACTTGATATCTTGCACAAAGACATACAACAAACATAATATCAGGCCTTGATGCAGTTAGGTACATAAGACAACCAATCATAGATCTGTAAAGCTTGACATCCACTGGTTTTCCATCTTCATCCTTTCCTAATGAGTTTGAAGCTTTAATGGGTGTTGTAACTGGTTTGATAGTACTGAGATTAAACTTCTTAAGAATGTCAGTGACATACTTATCTTGACTTATGAAAATTCCAGTACTTGATTGTTTAACTTGAAGCCCCAAAAAGAAAGTTAATTCACCCATTGAACTTATTTGAAATTCTTTTTGCATAAGCTGTTCAAATTCTTTCACCATAGACTGTTTTGTGGCTCCAAAGATAATATCATCCACATAAACTTGAACAAGCATGATATCCTTTTTATCTCTTTTAATGAATAAAGTCTTGTCAATTGCACCTCTCCTGTAACCATGTTGCAATAGAAAAGTGGAGAGTCTTTCATACCAAGCTCTGGGAGCTTGATGAAGGCCATACAATGCCTTGACAACTTTGTAGACTTTGTTTGGATGTTCAGGATCCTTAAAACTAGGAGGTTATTTAACATAGACTTCCTCTGTAATTTTGCCATAAAGAAAGGCACTCTTGACATCCATTTGATAAACTGGAAATCTCATATATGATGCAAAAGCAAGAAACAACCTTATAGCTTCAATTCTTGCTACAGGAGCAAACACTTCATCATAGTCTACTCCTTCTTCTTGTCTGTATCCTTGTGCAACCAGTCTTGCTTTGTTCTTGATAACATTTCCTCTTTCATCCCTTTTAACTCTGAAAATCCATCTTGTACCAATTACCTTCTTGCCATCTGGTAAATCACATAGTACCCAAACTTCTTGAAGCTTAAATTGTAGAAGTTCTTCTTGCATAGCTTCAACCCAACTCTCTTTAGTTAAAGCTTGAGCTATATTCTTGGGTTCTTCTTGAGATATAAAGCAGGCAAACAGGCATGTTTGTTGGTCCTTATGATTCATCCTGTTTAGTTTATAAACAAAGCTAAGTAAAGCATTATGTTGCTGTGAAAAACCTTTAGCTTTTGTTCTTGTGAGCACTCCTGAAGTTGAAGGTCCAATGATTTGATCCACTGGATGATTTTTATGAATTCTTGATGTAGGAGTTGATGGAACTTCAAGATCATTACCCAAATTTGTGAAGTCAGGATCGTCATGGGAATTTGAGAAAATACCTTCATCTTCCAACTCATCATCAGTGTCTACTAATTCAGGCATGTTAGGATCATTGAAATCCGTAGTAGAACTCACAATTGGGTCAGCAGTACTTTGATCCAAAGTACTGGGATCCAAAGTACTGTCGTCCAAAGTACTGTGAATATTTTCTTGGAACTTACCCGTTTTCTTTGAAGCTTCATAGGCTCTCCTTTGATCATCTTCATAGGATTTAGCTAGTGTTTCTTGAAAGAGCATCCTATTGAGTTCATCTTGAATTGCTTGATCTTCATTAGAGAGGACAGAAGTTGGTTCAACAGTACTTTGCTTCTTCTCAGTGGTTATGGGCTCTTCATCAGTAACATCTTCTGATCTAACATTGACTCCATGAACAATATATTGTGAATCTTCTTTCTTGTGAACATCTTGATTTTCTTCTCTGACAGGCACATAATTCATAGAAGGAGTCAAACTATCAAGATCAAAATACCAATCAGGACCTTTTCCTTTTTGATTTTGTTGATCTTCCAGAAAATCAACATGAAGACATTCTTGAACCTTTTTGGTAACCCTGTTGTACACTCTAAAACCTTTGCTGTTGGTACAATAACCCAATAAGTACCCTTCTTCTGACTTACTATCAAATTTTCCCAGAGAATCAATAGTATTAAGAATAGTCAAAGAGCATCCAAAAGGTTTTAGAAAACGAATATTTGGTTTCTTACCCATAAGCAACTCATAAGGTGTCTTCATCTGAGGTTTAGTCACTGATACTCTATTCAACACATAGCAAGCAGCACTTACAGCTTCAGCCCAAAACTGAATAGGTAATAAAGAATCTGCAAGCATTGTTCTTGCTGCTTCTATAAGTGTTCTGTTCTTCCTTTCTTCAACACCATTCTGCTGTGGAGTTCTAGCAATACTAAACTCCCTCTTAATCCCTTTCTTAGCACAAAATTCATCCATTAACTTGTTCTTGAATTCAGTCCCATTATCACATCTAATACCTCTAACTTTATGTCTCAATTGATTTTCAAGGGCTACTATAAGATCATGAATAACATCAAAAGTATCATCTTTAAATCCCAAGAAAAAGACCCAGCTAAATCTACTGCAATCATCTGTTACAACTAAGCAGTATTTCTTCTTGTTTAAGCTTGAAACAGAAACAGGTCCAAATAAATCCATATGCAACAACTCCAAAGGCTCTCTGACAGTTCTTTCCTCAAGCTTTTTGCATGAAGCTTTATGTTGTTTACCCTTCTTGCAAGCCAAACATGAATGATCAATCTTGAAAGTTTTAGAAGGTAAACCTCTAACTAGATTGCCTTTAACCAGCTTGTTGATATTCTTGAAATTCACATGACCTAATCTTCTATGCCATAGATGTGCTTCTTCAAGTGTTGCCTTTGCTACTAAACATGTTGCTCTTTCAGTAGAGTTGATATTCTTCAAATCAATACTATACACATCATTGGTTCTTGGTGCTCTCAGTGTTACCAAGTGATCATCTACAAACTTAAACTCAGGAGACAGAATGAGACATTCTGTGTCAGTGAATAACACAGGGTGCTTCTTGTCACAAATCTGAGATACTGACAAAAGATTGAACTTAAGCTCCTTTACATAACGAACATTCTCAAAATCAATACACCCTGTCTTGATGGTTCCTTTGCCAGTAATTCTTCCTCCTTCAGGATCATCTCCAAAAGCAACTTTTCCTCCATAATATGTCTTAAAATATGACAGTAGCTCCTTGTCTCCTGTCATGCTTCCAGAGCAACCACTATCAACAATTAAATGATCTTTAAGCTCCTCTTCTGGGTTGCCCTGCACAATAATGAGAAAGTTAGTTTCTTTTCCCAAGCCATTACTGACTTGTGTTCCCCTTGTGGAGAGACATACTTAAATTCTTTGAGTATGCAATCTCCACTGTTTTTGAAAACATGATCAATTACTTTCTTTTGTTCCAAAACTTGTTCTGTGTTTTCAACATAACTTTCTTTTACAACAAGATTTTCCTTTTTACCCACACATTCTGAAAGTACTGTTTTTCCCCCAGCAGCACTTTATTTCTTGACCCACATGGTTTTAACACTTTGTTTTGAGCTCTGTGGTCTAGGTACTCTATTTGAGGTGTAAGGCCTGCTAGATTGAGTGTAACTGGATCTCCTTGGTCTTACATTAGCAGTACCTTGATTGGGTGAAAACTTCCTAACAGTACTTTGTGAAGATACTGTTTTAGGCTTGCCAGTACTTTGAAAAGTGTTGACTTGAGGTACTGGTGGTTTGGAAAAAGGTCTTTTCTGATGAGGGTACCTATAGTCTTTTATGAAATTACTATGGTTGACCCTACTTGAATAGTTCCAAACTGGTTTAGTCTCTTTTGGCCTATGGTTAGCAGATTTGGTCTTTGGATATTGACTTAAATATTCTGAGTGAAAGTTACAATCTTTAATCAAGTGAGCAGGACTATAACAAACAAAACATAATTTTTGATTTATCATCCCAAATCTTTTACTTTGAGTTCTATGGCCAAAACTATCATGACTTCTAGATGAATGATTAAAAGGTTTTCTAAAGTTAGCAGTATTTTGAAAAGAGTTTCTTGAAAGTACTGCTGAATGACTAGCGGTGGTTTGAGAAAAGTTTGAATGTACTGCTTGTTTTGAAAAGACTTTATGAAACCTTTTATCATTGTTTCCACATCCTGAATCCCTAACATTCCTTTTATTGTTATCATCCTCAGGATTCTCATGGCGAGATTTAATTATCTCAACTTTTTCTTCAGATGGACTTGAATTAGATTGACTTTTAAGCTTTTTCCTAAGCTCTAGATTATCTACTCCAAAACAAGAGACATCTGTCCTAGGTGGCTGAAAACTTCCAGTGGCATGAGGAACTGCATGATACCCCTTATTTTTTTTATACTCAGGAGGTGTTTGACTAGTGGGTTCCTCATTACTAGATGTGTTTTCTTCTGAGCAAGTTTCAAATTCACTAGTTGAGGTCTCTTCTGAACTACCTTGTTCCTTATCACTATCTGAGTTTTCTTCTGAACTACTGTATTCCATACCAAAACCTAGTCCAGTTTTAATATGTGATCTTCTTTGTTTTTCAACAAAACTGACATGTGATAGACCAGACTCTTTCCAACTAGCAAACTTTTCTAGCAACTCATTTATTTCTTTAGTCACTTTTTCTAACTCAGACACCTTACATCCTAACTTCCATTCACTCAATTTTAATTGATAGTCTTGTTGCTGATATTTTTCTGCCCAAGCCAGTTCATTATTTTCATGAGTGATTATTTTGGCTTCCATTGACTCTAAAGTCAATTGATAGCTAGCTATCTCACCCCTAGCCCTCCTAAAGTTATCTCTTTCAGTCACATAATCATTAAGCACCTTTTGATAAAGAGTGTTACACTTAGAACATACCTCAGGAGAAGTGGGTGAACTTGGTGAAGTGGCTACCATAGCAAGCAGAACAGGTTCATCTTCACTTTCCATGCTCCAATCAAAGCTTCCAAGACCATCTCTTATTTCCAAAGCAGCAAATCTTGGTTCTTCATCAAAGGCTATGCTCCAGTCTTCCAATGCAACAGTACAGTAGGTTACTGGTTCATCATCAAATTCAGCACTCCAGTCAACCTCTGATAGATTTTCTTGAGCTACCAATGCTTTTGGTTTAGTTTCAGTAATAGGAACCTCCCTGATTTCAACCTTGGGTTTCTCAATCATCTTATTTGCTTGATATTTAGCAAACTTGCATTCCCTTGCAAAGTGTCCAGGCCTTTGACAATTAAAGCATTCAATTTTAGACTTATCAAATGCTATACCCTGTTTGGCTTTGAAGTCAATACCTCTTCCTGTTTTCTTCATGAACTTCTTGATCCTTGCAGTTATCATGGCAACTTGCCATCTTATGTCAATCTCTTCTAGATCATCTTCTTCAATTTGCAACAAATCTTCTTCATAAGTAACAGGTAAAGTGGCTTGTTGAGAAAAGAAGGAACATACAACATCATCAGAATTCATGATGTTTGAAGGTGAAGGAGTGGTAGTGGTCAAAACATGTTGTTTGTCACCAACAGTACTTTGAACAGGATAAGCAGTACTTTTAGTGGAAGTACTGCTTCTGTTTTCAGAAGACATAAAAGCAATGTTGTGTGATTTTGAACTTATTTGACCATTTATCTCATGCTCATACACCTTTAAGTTGTTGTAGAGATCATCAAAGTCCATACAATCCAAACCAGGTTGTCCTCTGATCATAGTAGCAACCACATGCCATACATATGGCAAACTCCTTAAGAACTTTAGGTAGCATCTTCAACAGTTACCTCTGCTCCATATAGCTCTAGCATACTAAGGAGATTTTGAAATCTATCATAGGCAGCATTAAGACCTTCTCTTTCACCAACAGTGAATGTTTCAAATTGTTGCTTCAACAAGTTTCTATGCATCTTCTTGGAAGCATCATTACCTCCAAACCTTGTCTTGATAGCAACCCATGATTGTTTTGCATCCTTAGCATCATGAAACTTGAGTAGGTGACCATCAGGAATAGCAGACAGCAGTATGTTGAGAGTCTTATCTTGATTTCTTTTTGTAGCTGCTGGTACTTGTGGTTGAGGTGGTTTAGGTTGTCCTGGAACTGTTTCAGGTTCTTCAATGACCATATTACCATTAACAATTACATCCCATAGAGCATGGTCTATAATAGCAATGTACTGCCTCATCTTCATGCTCCAGAGATCATATTCTCCCTTCTTGATGATAGGAATTCTGAGTGAGGTGATGGATGGGAGTGGTGCAGCTTCAGTCATCATCTTTAGGGTTTGTTAAATCAGTGTTCAAGGTTTTCTTCTTAATTTAGAGTTTCCACACAAGCTCTGATACCACTTGTTGGATCGATATACTCTGGCCAAACTAACTATGTAGCTTGTAAGGGTTTAATAATCTTGGATAAGTACTAAACTATTAACAATGAAACACTGAATAACTCTGTTAAGTATGCGGAATTTACTTTAACAAAGCTAAGAAGAATTATCAAAGAACTTTGATTATATTGAAACTTTGAACCTGCTTACATACACAGATTCACTAACAATCCCTAAATATCTCTAATATCGTATTCTTATATTCGTATTCTCTAATGCCAAACTAGGGATCCTTTTATAGGCATAAGGAAAACCCTAGTCGGTTTACAATACTTGAACGACAAGTAAACTAACTATAATATAAAGAACATTCTAGAATTACATAATGATCCTTAAACGTTTTACATTGTAGTCCTTGATCATAGCAGTACTTTAATAAACAGTACGTTGACTTTCTTCAGCAGCACTTTGACTTTTATGAGAAGCAGTACTTTGATCTTCCAGCAGTACTTTGTCTTTATAACCCAACAACTATATTACCCTCGCAGCTGTAGTTCCACCCATCAATTCAACATGAACCATAGATCTAATTTATTCCATAAGAGAAAGATCAACATTTGGACTACAACCCAAATAAACCCCAATATCAATCAAAATGCATAAAAAAAATCCCTTTAATTCTTAAACCCAGTTCATCAATTCCAACCTCCAAACCAAAAAACCCAAATTTTACCCGCATCAAATTAAATAATCATACATCAATATTCTTTTATTCCGTATTCAAATTCATTATTCAACTTCAAATTTGGATTACAATCCAAAATAAAACATTATTTAGGGTGTTTGAATCTTGGTTTTTAGAAAACCAATGAAAGGATGTGGTGAAGGGAGGGTCGGACCAGTGGCGTGAAGGCGGCGACATATCAACGACGAGGAGGCAAGATTAATGGTTGGAATGTCGATTGCAGGACGGGGTGTTGGGAGGGGGAGGAGGAACGCTAGTAGATAAGGGGTTGCCTGGAAGGAGAGGTTGGGGTGATGGTGGATTTATGGGTTTGAGTTTATGAAATGGGTGAGAAGAGATTGAGGGGTATTTTATGTTTTTATTGTGGTGTTTTATGTCCTGGATGGGAATGAGGGGGTTTTTTACACCCTTCCACATTAAGGAATATATTTTGTAACAAGCCAAAAAGAAACACACCAAAAAACTGAGTGGGAAGCTTATTGTTACTAAAAAGGACATTAAGAAAAAAGTAAACACACCCTAAATAAACTATACTAAGAGATAGAGAAAGAAAGACACAACCATAACATAAGTATTTGTAGTGGTTCGGCTACAAGGTCACCTTCCTTGCCCTACTCCACACCCCGAGTAACTGATGCGTGTGTTTATCGTTGTAGAATAGGTTATTATTCTTATCAAGTTTTAAATTTATATTTAGCCGACTTATCCTATAACACATACTCACGAGCAGTATACCCGATCAATGTAGCTAGTTGGTAAGTAGAGTGCCGATTACTAAGAGTGGAACGTTAACACCTAGAATGTCTATCAATATTTTAATTCCTAAGTTAGTTCTAAGAACCTAATCTAACGCAAAGGGGTTTTCAGCCTGAGAGACTGGCACGATTGAGTTGATTAACAATAAATAAAACTAATGAGTCAAATACACGAATGGCGAACACGTACACAAATAGATAACAGATACAGATAAGAGGCCTGACCAAATGGTTAAGTAGCTTGTCACTTGTTTTATTGCTAGTTTTATAGGATGAGTGCTAAAATCTATTCTCTCTCATTGGTATCTTAATTATAGGCGAGTAAACTCTTAATGATTACTTATTTCTATATTATTTAACCTTTTTTAAGGGCTTACACTAACTTATAATGCTAGTGAAGTAATCGTGAGAGGCGTATGGCAGTGCAGCAAACCACAACTAGACACAGAGGTTATCAAAGCACATATAAAAAGAACCAAATAAACATCAAATAAACTTTAATCCATGGTAAAACAATATAAAGGGGAGTCCTATGGCGTAGACAAGCCCAGCAATCATGATGGATTAAAGCATACAATTACAATAAAACAAAACTACTTAATGAATTAAACACTAGCAGGACCTTCTTACTGCTCTGAAATCTTCGTTTGGGTGGTGTCTTGTGTTGACAAATCATCTGTATTCTTCTCCTTAGGGTTTTGTTGCACCTTTTGTCACTTTTTGCACATCTAAATTTGGCTGTTTAATGGGGTATTTATAGTTTCTGTCTGAGGGTCTATGCGGCGCATCAACTAAGTTGATGCGGCGTATCTAGATAACTTTACGTGGGGTCAAAGATTATTATATTCTGGAATACTCAAACACCGTCTTCAGATGCGGCGTATCTTAAATGTTTATGCGGCGCATGCTCTTCTGTATCTTGGATTATCTTTGGTGAAGTCTTGTTATGTTAGAATGTAATGCAACGTGTCTGGAGCAGATAAGTCAGATCTTCTTCGTTGACCAAAGTTTCATATGTGGCGCATGAGATAAATACATGCAGCCATTCTTCAAAGTCAGGCAATGGTCTTCGAATTCTTGTAAGTATGATCGTACGACGCATCTGTCTAGAATGATACAGCGTATCTTCCTTCAGTTTAGTAGACTTTTCCAAATTGATCCATTTAGCTCCATTTTACGTCCAAAATAGATAACTTTCACCAAACGCTTGTTTATAACTGAGAATTACAAAAGTAAACGATTAAGTATCAATTCTCATACAAAATATTATAAAACAAGTCAAATAAATAGGACAAATGATGGCAATAAAATGTACTTATTTGATGTCATCAGTACCCAACTCGATAGTTTGTAAACACTACACCACGAACTCCTTTAACCGGCGGAGAAGCCTTCACAACGTCGCTTACATTCTTTTTGGTACAAAGCTAAATATCGGGTTCTTTCACAAGGTAGAACCAAACCTACGTCGCCTACACTTTATCCGGTACAAGGCTAGATACCAGGTTCTTCCACGAGGTATAACCAAACATACGTCGCCTACACTTTATTCGGTACAAGGCTAAATACCAAGTTCCTTTATAGTGGAGGAACTAACCCCAACACCACTACCTAACACAACATGTCTTGGGAAAATGAGAAGAACTAACAACAAGATTTACTTCAGTGATACTGATGATGACAAAGTGTAGCAACCCATATCTTCAAGCCTGCAAGTCTGTCAAGGGTCATGATCTCGCCTTTAATAGGAACCTAGAGAATCACTAAAAGAAAAGCTACATAGAAGATCCTTGGATTTGAGGTTAGAGATGTTAGATATAGAAAGAAGACATGTCTAAGATGGGTGAGTAGAAAAGGAGAAATGGTCATCTATTTATAGGCAAAACTGGTTACTGTTTAGCCGGATCCATTCTAAAAAGGATCCGGCCATTGTAATCCTAGGGATCCGGCTAACTTGTAGTACCAATCCGGATTTTGGGTTACAATTTCGGGTTTTGGGTTATGGGTTATGGTCCATGGGTCATGTGATGTCATGCATGATGCAATAGACATCTTGGGTCATGGGATATAAACTTTTGGTCATGGGTCATGGACTTTGTGTCATGGGTCATGGATTTTACCCATTGTGATGTCATGCATGATGCAATGAGCATGGGTCATGGGTTTTGGGTCAAGGTCCATGCGTCATGGGTTTTGGGCATGGGTTTTGGGTTATGGATAGTCCAAGCTATTTTATATTACATGTTATATTTTAGCTAGTATGTATTTATAAAAATGTTAGTAACCAAAGTTACTTATAAGTGTTTTATAAAAATGTTTTGGTTTTATGTAAGTTATTGACTCCTCCCAAACTAACCAGTCAACCAGGTGTGGTCAACTAAGTCAAATAAGGGAGAGAGTGATCAGTTAATGATCCGGTGTAAGCACAGTGTATTCCCGGGTCGTTATATCCCGACGAGATTGAAATTGTATTTTTGAAAACGTTTATGGAATGAGTGATTGGGAATAGTAACCAGATAAGGATTTTGATTTGATTTTACACTAATGATTGCTTGAAATGATAATGGAACAATATTAACAAACACAAAATGCAAATAATCCTAAAAACCTAAATGCGTACTGGGAAAGTGGGAAAATGCAAAAATACACTACAGGGAGTTGATAAATTACTCTGAGAACCCCTTTAGCAACCTAAGTTATTACCGTTGAGGAATGGGTAGACTAGGGCATCTAAGTAGTAGCATTGCTCCCGCATTACTCTGAATCGTGCTTCTGCCTTTAATCATGCCTTAAGAGCATTTCTATTTATGTGGTTTAAAAGTTTTGCAACCCAAGTTCAATAATCAAATAAGTTGAAATCTCTCGAGAATGACATTTATACCGTATACCATTTAAGTTCACTTTCTAATCCTCAGATTCCATTTTGCCTGACAAACGTTCTGATATTTTACCGACCATTCTGAAGGTTATTCAAACATGATGTGTTAGATCCATTCTGTGAATTCATTTCTTATGATGGACATATAATGTATCATCTGATACTAGTTGACTTTGCATAATCCTTAACTATTAGAACCCTGGTGACTGTTAATTACAGAAATAGGAAAAATTTGTTTTTCTCCCTCTGAATGATGAACTCTGTTTGCCCATCAGTTTCCTTTGGAAGGATATGACGTTAATATTATCTTAATATGGATTCGTTAACTGAGCAGGATGATGCTACCGACTGATAGTCAATACATCTCACTTCTGACGATCATTTGATGTTGTAGTACCATTGATTTATAATCCACCTATCACTTTTGCTGAAAACAAACGAGATTCCAACACCTCGAACTGCACTCTTATCTGTCTAAACATTTTGATGTACCATGTACTGGACTCCGAGACATATAAACCATCCGTCTGGTTTGATGACTGTATTCGTTCTATAAATCCGTTTAATCTTGATATATCTGATTTTGAGGCCTCTTGATTTGAGTTGGCTTGTGACCTTTAGTAACTTGTTTCATTCTACTCCTGTTATGATGTTTTTGAAACACATGAATCTGTTAAGATTGATGCTGATATGAAAGTACAAAACCCTGACCTCTTCTGATTTTCAAGTTCTCCTAGCACCTGATAGTGTCCATTCTTGAAAAGCTCTAGCACTGGAAGTATTTTGTAGTACCAAGTTTTCAATGTTCTCTGATAAACCTTTTGGTATTCCCTTCTGCTTGAAAAATAGAATCTGAACTGATCTCAGTCGAAGAAGCTAGGGAAGTTAAGAGATTGAATGAACTGACGTAATATGATGTTAATCACCCTGATATTTTATTCTGGGATGATCCGGTTGATTTATGAAGAAGAGAAAGAGAAATATATGACGGTGTATCGACTATCGTGAATCTAACTAAATCACTATCCGAAATCATTAATCCTTTCCGCGTATTAATAAATGATTTAGTCTACCTTTGAAACTCAGCGATCTGATTACATTTGATGGACTGAAGAAGCAACCTCAGGAACTTCTAAGAAATGGGGTAAATAATCAAGGATAACCTCCGTAAAGTATTGCAGTTGTTATGAAGAAGGAAGGTAATGAGAGGTGATTCTGAAGCTACCTTTGTACTCATTATTTTGAACCCTGATGATGCCAATTGTATTGGCTAAATTGTCAACTATTCTTATGCATCAAATGGAATTTAGGTTTCTCGAATGTTTAACCAAATGGTCATTGTATGACTCATTAGTACGTTTAGAAACAAGGAAGAACAGGAGAATCAATTGCGCAACTTGTTAGAAATTTGACAATCAGTTGTATATCCCAGAAGTCGGATGTATGTTGAGGCAACGGTGTTCTCAATCAAGAATATTGCCTTAAACTCCGACAATAGAATTGAGAAGCTGAAAATTTACTGAACCAGGTAGGAAAAATCAGAAGGTTCTTACAGATTGCGTCACTGTTAATAAATTTCGTGAGCAGAGAGAAACAATTCAGTTTGATTGGAGAGCGGAGTTTTGGGAAAGCTAAAATAGAAATATGCTTCCGCACTTGCAAGTGGTACCTAACTTGGAACGCTTCTAGGAGAGACTCGGTCATGAAAGTATACATCACAGGGAGATGATTGTTTATGCATCAAGTCAACTACAACGTATGAGAATATTGTTCACTGCATGAGCTGGAATTGAAAACAGAAGTGGTTACCCCGAAGAGTGGAAGACGATCCCTACAGAGCAGAAGTGCTGGCGAGCAGAGGACAAAATCTAGTCAAGATGGCGGACCCGGAGCTGATGAAGACATGCAGTCTCACTTCCCTATTCTTCTTGGTTGTACTAAGATGAATTGAGAGTGGAAGCAGACTGGATGATGAAGGAATTCAAGATCGTGCCAGAAGTTTACATTACTCCACCACATTTCAAGAGAGACTGCAGAATGAATGATGAACTAGACTCAAGCTCATGATTTTGATCACTACCAGGTTGAAAGAGGGATGAAGGTAGATTAACCGGATTTGAAGAGATGGGAGATCATATATTTTGTATGGACAGAATTGGAAGTAAACCTCTAGGTTTGGATGAACTGATTATATGAGGAAGAAGTCGACGGTGAATTTTCACTCCCATTGACCCACTTAAGTCTCGTGATCTGGTAATAAAACCCTTTAAAATTTTAAATTCTCTAGAAACATCTCAGTCCCGTGTTCATTCTACGTTTCTTGATATTTGCCTCGTTTTGAGAATTTTGGCAAATTGTGAAGATCCATGTTCTTGAACGCAGTACGTTACTTCTGTTAGAAATTCTGGGATTTCCATTACTCTTATGAGAAGTTGCTTTCCTCTAGGTTATGATGTCTGATTCTGTTGATCTCTGGACTGTAGAAGTACTAAGTGGACTAAGAATAAGTAGCTTGTTCACGACTCGAGATAAAGTATGATCATCATGAGGGCATAATTATGTGGTGCTCGTATTATGACGCCTGATCAACGTGATAATACTTACACCACATAATGTGCACTCATTGTGATCATAGGATATCCGAGGAGTGCCTTTGAAACCTTAGAAGTTCTGATACCTCATCTGAATTATCTACGATTAGTGAGACTCTGAGTTCTTTCTACATATGCCTATTTTGTCCTTGTCCGTTAGAAATCTGAATAAGTCTGAAACTCTGATTTTCTTTCTGTTAACATATGTATATCTGTTATAAATCTTAAGCTTCATTGTAAAGCTCTCTATTGTCTGAATCTCATCATTTGATCTGATTTCTGTCTATATTCAATATGTATTTCTGATAAGATGCACATAGCGTCATCTGTTATATGTTGCATTGGTTTAACCCGATTCACTCTGATTCGTTTTGTTCTGAGGGATCCTAAACCTTTTTATCTGGATTGAGTCATGAGAAACTAGTTGTCCTTGGAGAATTCTGTTGAAAGAACATCCTTGAGCGTGAGGATATCTGCAACGATCTTTTTTAAGCTGCTACGACTCCGTACGACTTCGCGACTTCAAATTTCGTGGACGAAATTTTCTTTTAGAGGGGAAGAGTTNTAACTTGTGAAACTTCAGGGACCAAACATGTAATTTTCCAAAATTTTACCACAAGGACCAATTGTGTCATTTATGAATAGTACAAGGTTTATTTTTGATTATTTTCACTTTTTAAATGACCAAGGACTATTTTTGACATTTTTCAAACTTGGGGGACCAAAGTTGTAAATTTGTGATTTTTTATATTCAAAGGACTTGTTTTGACAATTTATGAATCCCCAAGGACCTTTTATGATATTTTGCATGATTTGAAATAACCAGGGACTAGATTTGACAAATTATGAAAGTTGAGGGACTGAAACTGCCAATTGTGCAAACTTTGTTCGTTTTCCATTTGTTTTCAAACATTTTGCATCTAAAACATATAAAACACACTTTTGAGATATTTTCACTATTTTGATGCATTATTGGGTGTTTTTGGATGTTTTGGCAGTTCATATAAGACAAAAATGATGAGTATTTACACACTCATCAATCCCCCACACTAAGATATTGCTAGTCCCTAGCAATCTTTAAGGAAAACTTAATGGATTTGATGTCTCTTTACCAAAAGCCATTACTTCTGGAGTAGCCAAATGTTTCAGTTCAAGTGAGAACCATGGTACACTGATAACCATGTGATTTGAGCAAAACACCAACTGTCAACGGATTTGATTTGTCTTTACCAGAAACCGTTNAAGCCATAAACGGATTTGATATATCTTTACCAAGAGCCGTTTGCTCCTGGATTAGCCAGTCCTTTTGTTTTTAGACAAGGTGGACTGATTACCACAAAAAAAATTTTGGTCAAAAATGGGGGTATTATGGCGTGAAAATGTAAAAATGTAATCAAAATTCGCCAAGAATTTTCCCCCCCACACTAGAATTGAATATTGTCCTCAATATTCAAAGTCCCGGCCATTATGCCGATACTTTGAGATGTAAAACGTTTAGATTGAGGCAAGTGTGGAAACCATCAAAAATAAAGCTTCTTAAATAGAAGCTATCACTTCTTTTAAAGTGATAATGATGAATGTTATTTTTTTTTTCAAGATATATACAACAGCAGGGGTAACACCCCCACACTTAGGGTGAAAACCCCATATGCATGCTACTGTTTTTGTTTACCGAGTCGCTAGCTTGACTCGACCCCGAATTCATTGGTTCTTGGGGAAGCAAGTGGATGAGAAAAATCTCCATCGGACTTTCATTCAAGATGTTTGGACAAACATTTGAAGCACGTGAAAGTTCCACACCGATGAGATATGTAGACCCTGGCTCAAAAAAATGATAAATGGAAATGCCGGGATCAAAGATAGTGTCTTCATTCCCGAAGGAGTGAAGAAGAGAGGAAGTCACCAGGTAGGTGAAGAAAAGAAAGAAAATCATGATAACAATCATGACAAGATCTTCTNCTTTGTCTTTTCCTTGAAAATCAAAGAGTTCTCGTATGCCTGATCCCGAAGTTCATTTAATTCATTCAGCTGAACTTTACGGTGATCACCCGCTGTCTGAAGATCGAAGTTTGCATGTTTCAAGGCCCAGTAGGCTTTGTGCTCAAGCTCAATCGGCAGATGACACGCCTTCCCGAATACAAGCTTGTAAGGAGTACACCCGATGGGTGTTTTGTAAGCTGTACGGAAGGCCCAGAGTGCATCATCCAGTTTATCCGACCAAGAGGCACGGTTTTCACCGACTGTCCTCTCTAGAATCCTTTTAATACCACGGTTCGAAACCTCCACTTGCCCACTTGTTTGGGGGTGATACGCGTTCCCATGCCTCAAATAAGGACTCATCGGGAAGCTGTCGGAAGTTGCTAATATCATTTCTCAACTTAGTTACCATGGATGGTGGAAAGTATTTTGCTAAGAACTTGGTAACCATTTCATCAAAAGTGTGGATCGAATTCTTCGGGAGACTATCAAACCAGGCAGTAGCATGATGAGTGAGAGAATATGGAAAGAGGTATAAGCGAAGGCCGTCATCGATGACACCATTCTGCTTCATACTCTGGGTGACAGTCAAAAATTTATCGAGATGCTTATTTGCATTGTCACCCCCTATGTGTTTAAAATTTTAATAAAATTATTTTAAAAACAACAAATAAAGCCTAAACTATTAAAAATAAATAACATATGAATATTATTATTTTTGTTGGAACATTTGCACTATAATAACTTACAAGAAAATAATATGCCACGCCTAAAATGTTTAATAAGCCCAAAATGATTTTTACATTTGTACATAACTTAAATAAGTGGATAATTATTAGATATACATGGAAATAGAAGAGAATACTGATTTGGTCCATATAATAGCCCATGATGATCGGCCAAT
The DNA here is from genome assembly GCA_014162995.1 of Artemisia annua. Taxonomy (NCBI): domain Eukaryota; kingdom Viridiplantae; phylum Streptophyta; class Magnoliopsida; order Asterales; family Asteraceae; genus Artemisia; species Artemisia annua. The sequence goes on from LBNU01021242.1 coordinate 93,555, forward strand.
TAACAACCATATCAAAAATTTACGTGTAAATATGATCTTCCAATATTTCTATACCAAAAATAAACCCTAAAAGGTCTCAAAACTCACATACGGCACATCATAACTTCCTGGAACTCTTGGACAATTTTCATAGCTGTATTATAAGCATGAGAACATGGGAAAAATACTGGTAAAGTTTGTGGAGGATCGTGTGATGCTTGGGGAATTATTTTCTGTCGCAAAATTGTAGCCGAGAGGTAATAAATCCCAAAATTCATTCGATGGCTCTAAAAATTATTTCGCATTTTTCTTAGTTCCTTTACATCACATATAACTCTGGAAAAATGTTGGATTTGAACCATGCATGTTTTAAAGGGCTGTACGAATTTATTAAGATCAAAACCCTAAAATCAAACAAAAATAGGTGAAGGTTATATTCGATTTTTGTGAGGCTTATATATATTTTTATAACATGTCATTTTGATCATATAACACTGTAAAAATGTTATATAAATTATTTGAAGGACATGAGAATTGATTCGAATTGTTTTGTGATAATCCGATTGAAAACAAAAGAGAAATGGATCGATCTGTATGAAAAATTAGGGTTTTTCATTTTTTTAGGTTCAATTATGATGAAATTAAATGGAATTAAATGTTATGAGGTTCGGTAAAAAAGTTAGGGTTAGGGTTTGTGAATTAAAGTTTCTACCGATTTGAAATAAATAAATATAAGGGTATGTTTTGTAAATTCTGAAACTTGAGGGACTGTTTTGGAAATCATATAAGATCATGGGGAAATGGTATAAAATAAGTACAAGGGTTAAATGGGTAAGTTTAATAATTAAAAGGTTTAAATTGTGAAATATATATAATTATATATATTTTAATTGTAAATAATAATAATTGAGGGGTGTAAACTGTAATTCTGGAAAATTGAGATCAATTCTGGACTAAATATGTATTCAAAGGTGTAATGTGAAAATATGATGATTTATGAGGGCCTTATGATAAATTTAATAAGTAATTAATTGCTTTTGATAAATTAAATAATAAAAGGACTAGTTTTGTAATTATGTGAAACTAAGGGTGTAAATGGAAATTTCTGTAACATGAAAGTAATTCTGGACTTAAAAGTTGTCTAAGGGTATCAAGTGTAATTTTGATAATAAAAAGGGGTTTACTTGTAATTTACATAAGTAAAAAGGTATAATATGTATTTATTGAAAATTGAGGGACTAATCATGTAAATTGTGAAGTGAAGGGTTGTATTGTATAATTAGATATTAAAAAGGACTAAAGTGTAAATTAATGATATTTGATGGACTTGGATGATTATTTGATGAATTATAAGGTTTATATGTTAAGTATATATTTTAAAGGGCTAAAGTGTAAATATTATAACTTGAGGGACTAAAATGGTAAATATGGCATATTAAGCATTGTATGATCTGAATAAATGAGTAAGGGCTGTTTTTGTAAACTTTGGATAAATGTGGGGCTTATTTGATAATTATATTAATTTATGGTTTAATTATGGAAATAGGTTTAATTAAGGGTTTAATATGTGACTTTATAACTAGAGGGGTGTAAAGTGTAAATCTGATATATGTGACTTGCAGGACTTATGTTTCTATATTATAATATGATTATTTCAGTTTGTGACCCCTAAATTGGGTAATCGACACTTTAAACCCTAAAACATGTTCGGTGACCTAACGAAACCCTAATCTCAGAAAATGTCTATAAAAGGAAATCTGTAATACATGAGGCCATGAAACTTGATGAAATGTTAGCAACTAACTTATAAGAATATGTTAATAAGTGGAAACTTGCCTACTTTGGAAAACTGCTAAATCTGGAAAGTTACTAAATCTGGAAAGTTACTAAATATGGAAAGTTGCTAAACCTGAAAAGTTTCTAAAAATGGAAAGATAACCTAAAAAGGAGTAATCTGATTTTAAATNTTAGTGAGTTCATCGGCGAACTCCTCAAGAAGAGGATTAGCATCAAAATGTGGAAGTGATGCCTCAACATATTCAATGTCTCCATAAGATGTACAATCATCGTTAGAATCGGAGAAAGTCTCAAATTGATCTTTTGAACACTCAAGAGGGGAAGGAAAATCACACATATGCTCAAGAATTCCCTGTGACTCACTTGGGATTGGGACAAGGTTCTCAACACTGGACTTTATGAATTCGTCCGATTCTTTTTCAGGAACAGTGTCAAGATGCTCGTCCCCCATGTTTAGAGAGTTAGTGGGAATCTCGGGTGTGATAACAGTAGACTGAGGGAGCTGAGAAGGACTAGCAGTCATGGATTCTACAAGTTCCATTTGTTCTACTGCTAGTAATTCAGTCATATTCTTTTCTCCCTGCGATTTTTGGATTGGTGGGATTTTAACTGATGAATTCGATGAATCTATTGGAAGAATACCAATGGTATCTTCATCATCACTGTCATCATCATAATCAAATAGAGCAGCATTGCGAAGATTGGCACGTATTTTAGCTGCTCGTTGCTCAACCAACAATTCTTCCATGCTTTTTCCAGAATCTCGTTCTTCAGCAAGTAATTCTGCCATAGTTTTCCCACGAGAATTTGGAATGAGTGGAAATTGCGGGGGTGTGGATGTGTCAAAACCGAAAGGTTGACATTGAAAATCATCATGAGGACCCCCACAATATGCACAAGAAGAACTTGGAGCATGGCGAAGTGAAATATTAGCTAACTCCTCCTTAAGTTCTTTAAATTTCTCAAGAATCTCTAGACAGAGATCTTTCGGGTATTGAGGAATTGCTTGGATCATTTGGTACTGTGGAGGTTGGTTTTGATATGAGTTGTCATAATTGTTACAAGGAAATGGATTCCTTATTTGACAATCAGAGCTAAAGTGTGGACCTCCACAGTACTCATAACAATATGATTGCTGTGACTGATTTGGTGAATAATATGGAATTTGGTCATTTTCAAAGTTCTGAGTGTTACCGGAAAATTGCTGACACTCAAATCCTTGGTGAGGACCTCCACAATATTCACACGAATATGTCGATATCACATGATGTGGGGGCTGATGGAATAAATCAGTTGTGTCATGGTAGGAATAGGGATTCTGGTTATAGACAGACCCGTTTCCTGACTCTACCATGCTACAACCGGGACAATTACCACCATTATAAGGACCACCACACCATTGACAATCAAGATGGTGGGGACAAGACATAGAAAGAATCAAAGGGTTTCAGAGGGTAAGGCATAAAGAATCAAAAAAGGTGAGAGGGTAAAGGTGAATATTTTTGGTATTTTTGATAAACATTTTGTCAAAATAATCACAAGTAAAACAAGACCGAGGCAAAACGATAGTGAACTTAAACCAATAATCACTGTGTGAATGGCTTCTTTAAAAAAAGGTACACCAAATCACATGGATACAAAGGCAAGTTTTAATCTTTAGTTTGGGAACTTATTAATGTTCATACACCCAGTTGGGTTGTATTCTGCCTTGATTTGCGGTGGTAATATTTTACGTATTTATTTAACAAGAAAACAAATGTTTTTGGCTTTTCGGGGTGTGTGTGAAAAAAAACTTGGAAATTATTTTTGGAATCGATTCGTTAACCAAAATCGTTCCTTTAAGACAACTCGCAGGGTGGCGGGAGAGATAGAATGGGTCTCTCTTCGGTTCGCAATTTAATGTCAGAACCTCCGTATTCCAACTGTATAGGTTGTAATCTTAAAGAATCGAAGTAATTTAACTTCACGATTTGTTTTGTTGTTTATGATTTTTTTGGTGTTGTTAACACTTTAGGAAAAGTGTTAATGACTTTTTTCTGATATGATTAAGATTTTTACAAAAAAATTTTTACAAAGTGATGTGATTTGTACAAGGAGGGTTTTGAAAACCACTAAACCTAAACGTTTTTGAAAACACGCAACAACCTCCCCGGCAGCGGCGCCAAAATTTGACTTCTCCCAAACAGTCAACTAAGTCAACCAAGGGTTCCTGGTCAACTAAGTCAAGCTATGAGAGAGAAAGTGATCAATTTATGATCCGGTGTAAGCACAGTGTATCCCCGGGTCGTTATGTCCCTGCGAGATTGAAATTGTGTTTTGGAAACGTTTTGGGAATGAGTGATTAGGAGATAGTAACCAGAAAATGATTTGGATTGATTTTACACTAATGGAAATGAGATAAATAACAGATATTAACAAATACTGGGAATCAGATAAACTAAAAACGTAATCAGAATTAAAACAAACGTAAACGCGTACTGAGAAAAGGACAAACTAAGCAGAAATAAACTAGAGGGGGTGAAAATGACTTTTTTACAAACTTATTATTAAAAGAAAATTTTATAAAAAAGAAAAATATTTTTTTTTTGATTATTTTATTATTTAATATTAATTAAAAACTATTTAATACTTATAATAACTATTTAACTTAAACTAAATATAATATAATATTAATTAAAACTAAGAAAATGAAAATTTATTTTTAAAAACTCTAAAATAACTTAAAAATGATATAAAAACTAAAAATATGTATTTTTGTCTTTTTTGGATTTAATACTAATTAATTACTAATTATATTAATTAAACTAATTTAACTAATTTAAATTACTAATAATACTAAAAATGACTTAGAAAATTAGAAAATATTTTATAAAACTAATTAACTAATACAGGAACCTTAAAAAATTATAAAAATTTTATAAAAACTATTATTACACTATTTTATTAATTATTTACTTAATTACTAATTAAAAGCTAGTTAAACTAAATTAATTGAGAAAATAGAAAATGAAAAGGGAAAATTGCAAACTTAATTTTTACAGAAGCTTAATAATATATAAAAGCTAGGAAAATTATAAAAACTAGGTAGTGCTTAATAAAACTAATTTTTCTATTTAATAATTAAATATTAATTAATTACTAATAAAACTAATATTAATTCTAATAAGTACTAAATGACAATATAAAAATCTGAAAAAATTACCAAAAATACTTTAACATAAAAGAAAATTAAGAAAAATATAAAAATGCAAATTACTTAATAAAAAGCTAAAAAGGAAAATTAAAAAGGTAATTAATATTAAATAGAAACTATCACTTAATTTTAAATTGGATTTTTCTGGTTTTTCTTTTGGAAATCTATTTAACTACTAAAAATAAGAAACTTTTGTGAAGACAACTTTTTCCAAGCTTAAAAATAAGCCAAATGGACACCAAAATGCTTATACAGTTGACTTTCTGTTGACTTTTGCAAGAAATAAGCTTCTGTGGGTCCACAGGGGTGGAAAATGGTGTAAACTAGATAAGTGGCTTGATATGAGTCCTCAATAACAAGATTAGACCACTGAATAGCAAATAAGCAATCAAAATAAGCAAATTCAAACAAGTGCAAATACAAAAATGGGACAGAAAATGAGGGGGGATTAAGGTGGGTCCCAGGGGTCTTGAGCTCAAAAACTTGGTACAACTAGAAAGATGGCCAGCTTGTGAGTCCAAAGAACCAAGGGGGAGGCTGTGGGGCCCACTGAGGAGCTCTGTGGGACCCACAGAAGTTGGGCAGGGTGATGATGCTTCAGAAGTTTATGCACAGGGGAGGAACAAGGACTGCAGGCCTGTTTGAGGGGTTGCACAGCCTTCCAGAAAAATCACAAAAATATAAAGATTGTTGATTTCTAAAGCTAAGGTGGGGGGCTTCAACATGTAAAAGTTTCAGGGCCTGAATCCAATCACAAAAATCAAAACAATTCTAGCCATTTTGGGATTTTCTGCATGAAAGTAAATTTTGACTTTTTGAATTTATGAACTAGGGTTGACTTATTTGAGATTTGATAGCTTCCTACTGATTAATTAAGTTATATTACACTACAAGAAGACTAATTTAAGCTAACTTAACTAGTTGTGAGTTGATTTGAAGCTTGTGCTAAAATAAAATGCCAACAGTGAACTACTTATCAAAGTTTTAAGGTAATTTTGACTTTTGTGAGAAAGACCTAAGGTTTTATGACTTAAATGACCTAATATAACCTAAAGTAACATGCCTTAACTGGAAACAACAACAACAAAAACAAGCCACAACTCAAAGAACAAGCTTAAACCAAACACTCCTTTTAGTATTTTGCTGTCTATGACTTTTGCAGCCCGAAAAAGGGTGATTGAGCCCCTAAAAAAAAATCTAAAAATTAAAATAAAAATACCACTAAGTAAGAAATATATAAGAGTACATTTTCCCAGAATTTTATCAGATTTGGTTCAAAATTGAAGAAATGAAAATTCAAAAACTTTCATGCTGTTTGGGTACTTTTCAGAAAAAGAAGCAAATAAAAGCTAAACAATAAGCAGTTAAACAAGCGAAATAAAAATTATAAAAAATACTATGATTAAGACAAGCAACAAAATATCTAATATCCAAAAGCACAAATTATGAAACTCAATATTAAACCCTACATGAAATTCCAAAGTTTATTCAAAAACTTTTTTCTGAAAATTTTGACTTTTTGAGAATTATGGAATTTTTGACTTTGGTGAACTTTGATCCTAATCTAATGACTGAGAATGTAATAATAAGCTAATGAGAGACTAACATAAGCTATAACAACCACATATGAACTAAAATGAGTGATTTGGATCTTGAAATCCTTCACAGTGAACAAAATGAAGAGCTTAAAGATGGAATTTGACTTTCTTTCAAAGAGTACTTAGTTTTTATGGTTATTATGACCTAAATGCATCTATTAGAGATTGTCTAAACTAAATACAACAACAAAAACTAACTGAAGTACAGGGAAACCCCCTGAACCAAACACCCCTTTAAATAACTAAAAATGAGGCTCTCAAAGATTTAAACTGATTTGGACCATGAAATGGAAACATGAGCATATATTATGATACATTAAACTGAAATAAGCATATAAATACCATAAACAACAGCAAATACCAAAAATTACTATAATACTATATTAATAGCAGTTAGGAAGTGAAATGAGCAACAAAGAAATCCAAAGAACAAACACCCAACTTTAAGCTATAAACTAACTCAAATACACATAATGAGCATTTAAACCAAAGATTAGCAGGCAATGAGTTTGTCTACAGTAAAATGACAAAAACAAGAAAATGGCTTACAATGGGATCAAGACTGAGGAACAAGAACCAAGGGATCCACAACTAACCTAACACCTCCCCTGAGGCTACTAAACCATGAAAATCCAGAGTAAACCATGATCCAATGCTTGTATCACCTTCTTCATTGATTTTTGAATTTCTATCTATTTTTTTATGATTTATGACAATTTTTAGTGAAACTGAATTAAACTTGTTTAAATACCTTAAAAGCTTTTAAAAACTTGCAAAGAACCTTAATGGAACTAAGTGAGCCAGTACACACAAACTTTTAATTTATATTAAAGACAGATGATATTTTCACTTGAAAATGATAAAAACTGAATTCTTACAACAGAGCTTGGAATTTATGTTAAAGAACCTTGAAATTATACTAGAAGAGTTGATTACAACTGACTTGAACTAAAAATTACAACTGAAAATCAAGTTACACTAGAAACGACCTACATTAAATTAACTACTCTACACTAACTAATGCTTCCTTCTTTCCCTTTCTTGACTTAAATAGCTCCTTTGGGTCCTCAGTGACTTTCCCACTCTTATCTGAGCCGTGGGATTAACTTCATTTGATCCTGGCCATCAAATTGGTTTTGGCGGGAAAATGTGTTAGGCCAATTGGTTCTGATAACTGCAAGGGGGTGGGGAAAGGTGATTTGATAGTCTCTTGGAATGTGTAATTGGGATGGATAAGGGGTGGTGGACAAGGCAAGTGGTGATGGTGGGAGGTGGTATTGCAGGGGTGGTTTGGGAGGGAAAGGTGGTTTTGGTGTTGGGGGTTTGACCTGGTCAAAAATGGGGGTGGGGGAGTTATATTAAACGGGGTGAAATGGTTTGGGTATTGGGCTGGTATATGTGAATTGGGCCATGGGGTTTAGCTGGGTTTGGTTTTATTTGGGTTAATATGAAACAAAGGTCCATATGGTATACTAGTTTAACATCAAGGACCATTTTTGTAACAATCTGAAAATCCGAGGCTGAAAGTGTAATATTCCCAAAGTTATTCAAGGGTAAAAATTGCCAAAGATTAATAATCCAATGACCATGAAAGTTTATTTTCCCATTTGAAACCGCAGGGACCAAATTTGCCAAATTTGAAACTTCGGGGGCCAAACATGTAATTTATTCAAACTTTCCATCCAATGATCATTCCTGCCAAAGATGAGTAGCACAAGGACCAAAATTGATTTTTCTCAAAGTTTGTACATCCCAGGGACCATTTTTGCCAGTTTTGCAAAGTACAGGGACCAAACTTGCAAATTTATGAAACTTTCCACCAAAGGACTAAATATGACAACTTGTGATTTCAAAAGGTCCTTTGGTGACTTTTATTACAAAACAAATGCTCAGGGACTAATTTTGTCAATTTTTGAAAGTTGAGGGACTGAAACTACCAATTATGCAAACTTTGTTTGTTTTTCATTTGTTTTCAAACATTTTGCATCTAAAACATATAAAACACACTTTTGGAATATTTTCACTATTTTGATGCATTATTGGGTATTTTTGGATGTTTTGGCAGTTCAGATGACACAAAAATGATGAGTATTTACACACTCATCAGTTATTTAACAAAACATGTTTAATGGTTTATTTGTTTACTGAAATGAGTTAGTAAACTATTGGCTCAAAACTTTACTTATTTTATTTATATCGTTAAAATGATTTTACGATTGTTATCGATAAAACATAAGAAAATCGTAAAATATAAATAAACGTTTTTACGGTTTATTTGTATTAAAAATCTTTCCCTTTTTGTTAATGACAAAACATAAAATTATTTCAAGTAAAAATAAATTTTGTAAATTTTTTGAATTAAGTTTTTACTCTTTTCTCCCCCTTTTTCTCGAAACAAAAAGAGTGTTGAAAAGAAACTAACCCGAATGCAAGATTTTAGAAAAAGATAAGAGAAGAAGAGATTTAGGAGATAAGGTAAAGAAATGCATATTTGCTCCCCCTTGACGAGTGCTCCCCTTTGGTGAGGGCGTCAAGTATTTAGGAAGACTAAGACGAGAGCATTGCAAAATGTGCAATGATTTGGTTTTGACGAAAGCTCCCCTTTATTGAGGGCGTCAAGTACTCCCAAGTGAGTTTTGAAAATCTACAAAACAAAGATTAGTATGCGAGTATATCATATGAAATTTGCAGCAAATTGGCTGAAATATGTCTCAGAAAACTGTCTGAGCACCCGGATCCGCCGGATCCATTTCAGAATGGACCCGCCGGGTATAAATGAAGGGATCCGGCTACCATAAACTTTGGTCATGATCACACCAATATACCTAAATAATCAAGAAACATTTAAGCAAGTAAATTCATGTAATAAAAACAGGAAGAATGATACAACAATGACCAGCCTCTAAAACTAAGAACATGATCTAATATTTAAGAAAATCCTAATGAAAAAGACTAAAACTAAGTTAGAACTAGAGGATGACCACTTTTTGCTTGCACTTCAAGGTTTCTAGGGATGTTTTGGTTTGTTGATACCATCTAAGCATTCAAGGAGGTGATAGAACATGAAACATACTTCATTACAAAGTTCATGAACTAAGATTTGAGTTTGTTGGCAATGGTAGCACGTGTCTTCATGGCTTGGTTGTTGTGGTGGTGAAGGTATGCTTGAGGTAGATAGTCCTAAGTGAGAAGGTTGTGGGTGTACCATAGATGTTGGTGGAGATGTGTGTGTAGGTAGAGGAGGTAAAGATGTGTCAACATCTATGTTGTTTGTTTGTGTTGGTTGATGTCTAGTCGTTACCCAAAATAGGCCATTATAGGGTAGAGGAGAAGGAGACACACATGCTATCGGTGGTGACACATTGATGTCAACACCTATGTTGGGTAAGGATGGTTGTTGTGTGGTCAATCTTTCAATAGACGAGAATGTAGGCAATGGTGGTGGATTAGAAGGTCTAGGAGGCAAGTCCTCCAAAGAGTTCATGAATGGGTGTGGAGAAATAAGAGGTGTAGCAAAGGTTAGTTGTCGAGGTTCAATAGGTGAAACTCATGTTGGTTGTGTAGAGATGAGAGTGTTTTGAGGTTCAAGTAATGGTGTTGGCTCAATGGGAGCAAGTTGTGGTGGTGCTGGTTTAATGGAAGGTAAAGTTTGTATGTAGTTAGGTGAAGGTTTCTTAATGGGTGAAGATTCGGTTGATGAGATTTTATACACAATACAGGCGGTTTTTCTAGGAGGGCTTCTAGTCGAGGAACGAGCACTTGGTACCTTAGTCATTTTGAGAAGCGTTTTAGTGTGAGTTTGCAGCTTAGAAATGTTAGGTTGAGGTGTGGGATTGAAGCACAAACACAGGGCTCGAACCTATCACAAGTTAGTCGAGTTACGAAGCTGGGTAAAACCCTAAACCGACTAGAGTAGTCAATTTAGGGATCAACTATAATATAGTCGACTTGTGTTCGACTAGAGAAAATTGACCAAAGGGTTTAAACCTTTGTGATAAGATCGTTGAAGACTCTTAGACGATGTCTAATATTAACTATATCTAGGAATACATAATAACGAAAGCGAAATATTCAAACAATGAATTAACGTTATCATGAACAAGGATTTTTTTTTTTTTTTTTTATTATTATTATTATTATTATCATTGCCTTCTCTAACGATTACAAACTTATTAACATGTTCTACCTTGATCAAGTAGAACACGTTATCTAAACTAAAACACTAAACCCTAGGCGTTTATCTCCTACGCCTAGGTTACACACACACACCTTTACTAGACGTCTACATTGTGGAAGACTTGAATAATAATCCTAACCCTTGATCTCATTATATAATAGAGCTTTAGGGTTTACAAATTACTACGAAGGACTAATAAATAAAACTTCTTTTGCAAGCAAGTCCTTCCCCATCTTTTGTAGAATTCCTTCTTGTCACAAGCCCTTCATGTTTCATTCTTCTTGTTTTGTATCATCAAATCAATAATATACCCAACAATCTTCCCCTATTTGATGGTAACAAAACAAATACCTTCTTGTACGAACTTCCCTAGACGAAGTAGAGAGAAATTGAGATAATTAAATCTCGCCATGAATGAAACAATCTCGTCTTCCCCTTAAGTCATGCCATGCCACTCTAAAATCTCTTCAACATCTCTTCCCCTTTTTGTTATCAACACATAGGGAACATATGCAAATAATGATCTTGACCACCACGAACCAATACCACACTTCTAATCAAAGCCTTCCAATGTTTCAAATTGCCCTCCATGAAGAACACCAAAATGCTTACGAAAAATGAATCCAAAACAATAGAAACTCCAACTAGCTAGTAGTAGTAGTAATGATCAACAATAGTAAAAATCAAACACTTCCCCTTGAGTGTTGCATGAACATCAAATGATTAAAAACACATCATAATATGCTTCCCCTGAAATCAATGTGTTAACCATCTTCATGAATCTTCAATTCTGTAGGCTCCTTGTAATGATTACTTGTGAAGAAAACCGAGTATAACAAACTTGATGAAGAAGTAGAACAATCCAAACTTGTGTCTTATGTCTTGTACTTAGTATGTGACTCCAAACTCATACCAGAACAACAATAGTATAAGTAGACCGCAACCTCTTGATAAATCATCAACTATATGAGACACTGAGCACTACAACGTAACTCCTTAAAGTGATAGCCAATGTGAGCATTGAGCACCTTCAGTTTGTAGATCACAAAACTTTGCTAGATTCATCAAGTCTTTGTCACAACAATAAAGCACGAAAAAGTTAACTCCAAAGTGTAACACTCACCTTGAGATATGATAAGAACACGCACCTGTGAAACTCAACTACAACATCAAATAAATGATATTCACCTTTCTTCATAATCAATTAAGCAATAAGAACGAGCTTTTAATCTTTTAAGAACATAAACCAAACTCTTCTTGTGTGTGTGTACCAAAATTCCATGTGTGTGTAAAACCAATCTTTCATATGTACTTCCCCTCACTGCTCGTAAACCATGCGTATATATTGAACCATAAAGCTCTTTACGTGTCTCCATAAATCATTCAAACACAACAGTACTTTGAACACAACAGTACTTTGAAAACAAACATCAGTACGTTCACAAAGTCGAGCAGCAGTACTTTAACATAGAAGAACAGTACGTTGGAAAATACCAGCAGTACTTTGCATTCGAGCAGTACTTTCAAATAACATCAAACAGTACTTTGAACATCCAAGTAGCAGAATAACCAAGGCTTGTAGCAGCATAATCAAATCCATAGCAGTAGAAACAAAATATGAAAGCAACAGATCCAATGTCCCACGTACATGATTCTTTATGTCCTTTGTTAAAACATTCAACTAATTACATTCATGTAATATAGCAAATCAGCCCCACATGTTAACTATTAAAACAATCAACAACTGCAGCACTTTGTTAGATAAATTCCCTCACATTCGATTAATTATATAATGCTCTGACCATGAATAAACAAATCGAATTGATGAATAATGGATAGCCCCACAAACTGAATGAATAAAAAGAATCCACCTGTAGACCACACATTCGCATTAGATAAACAATATTCCTTACCTGCTTGGCTACTTACCACCGACCCATGATGCAAACATAATAGTTTATCTTTTAAATTTAATCATCATGAATAAGCCTTGGTAAAACTCCTTGACTCTCGAAACATATCCAGTTAATAAACAAATCACAGTCCCACTAATTTATTCGACCAATGAAGTACGAGGTAAATAAGGAATCACTTTTACCATAGCGCAAGATGACAAACCACTTAATTCAGATCCATAATCGTAGTACGAGATTTTAATTGTCAAAACAGCCCGCAATTTAATAAATAAGTACGAGGATCCATGATTTACAATTAAGTATGAGAATTGATTCTAAACCGACAATAAAAAATTAACAGCAGCACCAATATTATGACCAATAATATCTCACCACATGCAAACTTCATACGCAAGACAATTTCTTCAATTATAAACTTTGTCGATAAAATTAAAACAATACGTACCTTCTTCGAATATTGTATACCTTCGACAGTAACTTCTCCAAAATAGTTTTTCACACTTAAAAACCTTGTAGATCCCTAGAGGCTCTGATACCAATTGATAAGATCGTTGTAGCTCTAGGTTGTTTAGACCTCATATCATCTAGGGTTAACAATAACAATGATAATAACATGCAGCGGAATAAAACAAATCAAAGTTATTGACAACAAGGTTTTTCCCAATCACCTCCAATTATTATTTGATCAGAATAATAACGTGTTACCTAATTGTAACAGGGATCTAAGACACCTTGAAGGATACAAACAACTCTAGTCTAGGCGTTTACATAAACCCTACGCCCTAGACCCCACACACACCTTTACTAGTCGACTACATATTGAAAGACTTGAATAATAATCCTAACCCTTGATCTCTTTATATAATAGAGCTTTAGGGTTTACAAATTACTACGAAGGACTAATAAATAAAACATCTTTTGCAAGCAAGTCCTTCCCCATCTTTTGTAGAATTCCTTCTTGTCACGTCAAGCCCTTCATGTTTCATTCTTCTTGTTTTGTATCATCAAATCAATAATAGACCCAACACTTTGGTTTCAGTCGAAAGCACAACATGGAAAGAGGGGAAGAGATTTTAGGGTTAGTAGAAGAGTTATGGGAATCCCTTAAGGTGCCTTTGTATTCATAGGGCCCTTAAGAAGATTCTAGAATACTTATGCAACAAATATTGGAGTTTGTTTAGGATACAAACTCCTTCTTTGGGGTTTGGTCGACGAGTCAAAAAAACACCTTTGGGGTTTGTTGTTTTGCTTCTTGTCATTAATTACCCTCTAATATTTATGTCCGATAAATATTACTCTTTCGGGTAATAAGCGTTTATACCTCAAAATAAAAATATCACCGTATTTTCATTTTCACTTGGTCCTCATTTCATTTTGTAAACTCTTTTCTTATTTCCGCTTGTATTGTTCTATTTAGTGTGCACCGGTGTAACCCTTCGGCATTTCCGTGAAGGCAAGTGTTAAAGTCGTTGTGTTGTTTGCACACAATCCCTTCATAATGAACACTACTTCAACGATAAACAAAAACTATAAAACGCAAAGCGTTATTTCGTAATCGGCTAAAAAAGACTTAAAATCCATTACAACAATGAAGTACTACCTGTAAATCGAACTTCAAGTAACAACAATTCCAAGTTTTTAGGTCACAATTTTTTATAACGGAATGCCTGTGCCGATTTACTTCTAGTAAGATATGAGGTTATAGATTACTGTACATGAATGTTGGTGAAAGAAAGACCTAGAGTCACTATTAAAAAAAAGGGAAAAAATAAAGGGGTAAAAAAACCAGGCTAAAGTGATACTTCTCTTGTCTTAATTACTTAACAACATCCAAGGTCCAATTACTAAACGACATTACTTGTTGTGACCAAGAATCACTATTCAGGAGGTCGGGGATGCTCGAAATAAAGGTTAAACATGGTATATTAGATTAAAGAATTGGGGGAAGATGTGTGTGTTTTCTAGAGAGAGAAAGAAGGAAAACACACACACTTCTTATTACAAATGAGACATCCACCTCTCCTAGTTGCAACTAGGAGAGTATTTATACTACTAATCACTAAAACTATGTCCTAATGTCAGAACAAGTCCTTGTGATATGATACTATTGCAATTTCCACATATAACATTATTTTCAAGGCTAACAATCTCTCCCCAAAGTAATGTTATATGGGAATTGCTTACAACGTTCCCTACAAGCACAATTAAGTAAAATACAATAACAAAACATAAGCACAGCAAGACATTGAGGAGTGGTCTTCAGCACCATAGCTTCACTTATACATCTGAGTCTCTCGGCTGCCCATCACTTTGCCTTGTAGAGAAACAATG
>LBNU01021242.1:108871-159934 GCA_014162995.1 Artemisia annua
TGGGGTGAGGTGATATTAGGGGTTTAGGTTTTAGTGATGTTCATACTTTTTCCCTTCCAAAAATTGAAGGATGAAAATTTATCGCCCAAACTTTGACAAATCAGCTACGATAATGCGGAGTCTAAGTTGCACGAAGATTTGAGTTTTTAAAAATTTTAACGCCAAATTTTACCGAAAAATTTGAGATTTGGCCAAAAAAATTTGAATTTTTGGTCAAATTTTCAACGTCTATACCAATTTTTTTTTTTTTTTTTTTTTTTTTTTTTTGGCTACTCGCTGGGGGAATTAGGAGCATACTCGCTAACAAGAGTTGAACGAAGTATAGTTTGGCCTTATGATACTCGCTAAGAACCTTACTCGCAATACGATAAGGTGAACATAGGCTTACTCGCCAAGATGAACCAAACTCGCAAGAATCTTCCCAAACTCGCAACCATACTCGCTAAAACCCAAAGAGATACTCGCAAACAAGCTTACTCGCAAGACCATACTCGCAAGAACTTGTCTCATACTTGCTAAACCCTACAACTCGCAACTCATACTCGCAAAACTTTAGCCCATACTCGCAACTCATACTCGCAACTCATAGAAACCAGCCCATACTCGCAAAACCCTAAGCGATACTCGCTAAACTAGGGATTGAAACGCCAAGAACAGCCACCAAACGCCACGAACAGCCACGAAAATCACCATTATGCACCCAAAAACCAAACTCACTAATCCCTAGCAGCCTATACGAAAGATGTTGATGAAGCCCAAGGTGCAAACACCCACGAATCTCCACCAAACCAATTCGAATAGGCACCAAAACACCCAAAAACACCACGAATCGCCCCTGGTTAGCTCTGATACCACTTGTTGTGACCAAGAATCACTATTTAGGAGGTCGGGGATGCTCGAAATAAAGGTTAAACATGGTATATTAGATTAAAGAATTGAGGGAAGATGTGTGTGTTTTCTAGAGAGAGAAAGAAGGAAAACACACACACTTCTTATTACAAATGAGACATCCACCTCTCCTAGTTGCAACTAGGAGAGTATTTATACTACTAATCACTAAAACTATGTCCTAATGTCAGAACAAGTCCTTGTGATATGATACTATTGCAATTTCCACATATAACATTATTTTCAAAGCTAACAATACTAAAACCACAAAACAACATGCTATACCTCAAAACGACGGCGTTTCAAAACGGCACCATTCGCACACCCAATGTATAATAGGGTAATATGAAAGTAAAAAATCATTTATATTAAATTTTCAGAAAAATAATACCAAATAAGCAGCTCTTTACCCGCTTTATGAGTAGGAAGTGTTTGGATAAAAAACAACTTTTTCTACTTAAAAAGAAGAAAAGTAGAAAAAAAAAAAAATAAGCAATCCCAAACACCTTCTAAGACCTACTTTTAAAAAATACGGATATACAGTAAACATAAGTTAGATGTAATGGTGAGGGTTCAAGAACATGAGCTTCTACGGTTCTACCATAACCTCCTTTTTCTCACTAATGAGGCGCTTATTTTTTATCCAGCAAGTAAGCTGACTCATTGTCAAGGAAGCATAGTTACTTAGAAAGATTTTGAGGGAAAAAAAGAAAGCAACTAATACATATGAAAATATCTGTTAATAAATACTATAACTATTAAGGTACATGTAAGTGATGAATGATGGTTATAAAGGTTTGAGTGACAAGCTAGCGATAGAAATATGTCATGGAGTTGAGCAAAGGACATAGTAAAATATTATAGTAAAAGATATGGGATCATCTCTATTATTTTCATTTTCCTTTCTTTAAACTTGAGAACAAAGTATAGCACTCTATTCTCAATTTATTAAAGAAACGAAAATAAAAAAAAATACACTCTCTTCTCAAGTTTTAAAAGAAAGTAAAATGAAAAGAATATGAAAGTGAAAAGAAAAGGAAAACTAAAAGAAGTGTTAGGAAAGGAAAGAAAAACTAACCACAACTTATGTTCTTGAGTTGAAAGAAAAGAAAATTAACATGTTCAAATTACATGTATGTCCTTTAATTGTTAGTATCATATATTTTAAAATGAGCATACTAGTCTTTACACAAAGTGTATTCATGTTTCTTTTTCATTTCCTCCTAAAAATGGAACAAAGGTTTTCTTTTTTCTCTTTTTTTTTAAATGTTACTTTCATTTTCACCTCAACTTCCTTTTCCTTTTTAAGAAAAACTAAAGAACATAAAAAATTATTCATTTTTCTTTACTTTTTCCTCAAATTTTAACTTAAAATACAGTGTAACGAAGAAGTTAAGAAAATGTTGAGATGAGTTGAAAATAACTTAATGCATTAAAAAAATGCTTACTAGTTTAGTACTATAGCAAATTCCAACCTTAATACTATAGCAACATAGAGTTAGGATAAAATGATAAATAAATTTAAAATGAGAAAGATGAGAAATATATACAACTGCATATTTCATATACATTTAAAAACATAAATGTAACTTCTCTTAAATTTCTCACATTTATTTAAAATATGCGGTTGCAATTTCTTCTCATTTTTCATTTTTCAAATTTTCCCGTCACTACATCTCTTCCTAGCAACATATTACAAGTTTAATATATCAAGAAAATAAATTTTAAAGTAAACTATACGTAATAACAAAATTCAATACACTATCGCATAACTTGCCCATTATTATATTCTTCCAAAACCGTAATAACACAATTACTACTCGGGCGAATGCTAATGGCTTGGTCCGTCGACCCCAACTGAATTGGTGACTGCGTTCTTACCACTAGCTCAACCGAATTGGTGACCGGTCACCCCAATCTTTTCAAAGTTATTTGTCAGCCAACCATAAGTTTTAATTGTTTTGTGTGTGTAGGTTTTTATTTTATTTGTTTTTGTGAGGTATATTTTTAATTGTGGTTGTGGTCGCCTTGTTATCAAATTATATTTGGGTGTAGTTTTGAAAAGAAAAAGCTGATGTGGAGCAGGGGTGTTATTCGGTTCGGTTTTCGGGTTATTCGGTTAATTCGGTTCGGTTAATTCAGTTAAAAGTTTTTTAGGGACAAACCGTAAACCAAACCAAACCGAGTTCAAATTTGGTTTTCGGTTCGGTTTGGTTGAATTCTAGTTCGGTTTGGTTCAGTTCGGTTTTCGGTTTAATCCGAATTACACATTTTATTTAGAATTAAAGAAAAATATACAAATATAAAAAAAAGGAGAGTAGAATGTCCAACCTTTATAATCATTAGATTTAAAGCAAGCTGGCAACAGGAAGGATGATTGACAGGATTAATAATGATAAAAAGTTAAGATATATATATAAAATGAGTCACAAAGAGAAAGAAGTCAAATATATAGAGCTTACATGAAATGGAACCCACAAAGTACATGGCATATTTCAATAAACGATTTATCCTTCAGAAAACACTTAGTATAGTTTAATCCTATCATCTAAATTAAAATCTCACATTTATCAAACATGTAAAATTAAAAACGGCGCTGTAAGTAGTCAATTTTGTCATTCTCATTGTAATCTATGATCATTTCATTATGTACCTCAAAATTATAATTCCCGCCTCACTTCATATGCAAATCAGCAGATATATCTTATAAATGAATCCATAAGCAAGCAGAGCTTTATTCATTTCATGTGTTACTACTAGATATACCAATAGGATAAATCAACAAATAAATTTATAAGTAAACTATACGTAATAACAAAATTCAATACACTTTATCGCATAACTTGCCCATTATTAATATTCTTCCAAAACAGTAATAACACAATACTACTCGGCGAATGACACATGGCTTGGTCCGCGACCCGAACTGAATTGGGTGACTTGCGTTCATTTACCACTACTCAACCGAATTCGCCTGAACCAGGTCTCTCAAAGGTTGGCAAGCCTTTTCTGCCAAGTCTTATAATAAAGTTCATATGTCTTGTATCTCAGTGCAAACCAATCCACTTACACCTTGGTTCATAGTATGTAGCTCTTGTGCTTCATTAATCTGTATTTGACTAATTTTATTTGTTTTGTGAGGTATATTTTTTAATTGTTAGGATTAATTTTTTTGGTGAATATAATTGAATTTTAGTGTAAATTAATAAGTTATGGCAAAAAATGTGGTTAAGGTTTCCATAAGACATGTATAAGCAAAGCTGATGTGGAGACGAGGGAGATTGTTTATTCGGTTCGGTTTTCGGGTTACTTCGTGTTAAATTCGGTATAGGTTAATTTCGGAAATTGGATCAGTTAAAAGTTTTAGGGACAAACCGTAAACCAAACCAAACCGAGTTCCAAATTGGTTTTCGGTTCGTTTGGTTGAATTCTAGTTCGGTTTGGTCAGTTCGGTTTTCGGTTTAATCCGAATTACACATTTTATTTAGAATTAAAGAAAATATACAAATATATTTAGCCAAAAAAGTTATTCATCAACATAAAAAGTATTTTTTCAATATTAGGGAAAAATTTTATTTTATATATATCAGTTGTTATGGGCGTATAAAATATATACAATGATATCAAGCAGCACTTACAAAATACAATATCCTTGTGACCGAGCTCCACGAGCTGCTATAGTCATTATGGCCAATAACCTATAATGACCTGCAGGGAATTGATAACAGTTGAGAAATAAGCCAAACCCGACCCGTAAATTATAATAAGTTAATAAGTACTTATATATAATTTATTATATGGGTCACCGTTATACTACCGATATATAATATACCTTAACATGAACAAATATGAAAATTAACCTCATTGTCAGAGCGTGTCAAGAAACACACATGGTCGCATTAGAGTAAATAGACAAATAGACACTTGATACATAAAAAAATAAATACGCCTACCGATTCCTTGTGTAATAAATCCCATACCTAGCTTCGGAAGCTTGCCAACTACAAATATAATATAAAAAAAATAAAAAATATATAACTACATTTTATTGATCTTTTTTATATACAAATAATAAAAAAAAATAAAGTGCTAAATAAAATGATCTGAAGTTCCGGATTTATTAAGCGTTCTTGATTTATGTTTATTCAACAACCATAAACGGTCTAACCGAGTGAAACCGAAGTTTTAGAATATAGTATCGTTGGCTTCGTTCAATTTTGACAATACCTAAGATCTTGTGCTCAAATAAGAGCCTACGTTTAATAGATTCAGTTATCTATTCGCATCTTCGGATAATAGTCCGTTTTCGGTTTAAATTTATTTTTACGACATATAATTCGTTTCTGCTCAACTCCCTATGACAGGTAAACGAAAATGCAACATGCTTTGACATCACGTACCGATTACTCTGTTTATCCCGGTAAGCACTTAGAACTTGTCCATAATAGTTGATTGTCGTCTGTGTTACTAAAAGATCGATATAGCAACAAGTAAAGAGAAAACAGAATAAACGAGTTTTTACGCTAATAATAAATATTAAGACCACGCAGTGCCATCAATCAGCTCGCCTAAATTGGGACAGGAAGCACGCTTTTAACACAAATAATCTTCAGAGACCACTAAATACCAACATCTCTCAATGAAACTCGACGTGAACACAGCAAATAAATCAGGCAAGTAAGATACAGCGTGGGTATACTACATTTTCAACTTTCAGACATTGGTCTAAAGTCTATACTCCCCAACAATCAAACATAAATCTTATATACTTTCTATTTTCCGCATGTTTAGACTTTTAAATCAAATACCAGAACTGTTACCTACATTCAATATACTTCCCAACATTCATAACAAAAATCTCAATATAAAATATACAACGAGATACTATCAACACCATCAATACCTACTGCAACATTAAATCCAGTAAAGAAAAATTTTCGATAATTATAGAGGTTACAAACCATACGAATGGACATAATACCCTTATATTGCAAACTAAAACTTACGGCAGTCTTAGTAAAAGAAATATTCACACGAGTCATCCGACTAAAAAACAGCCAAGACTTGAAGGCTAGTTCGTCAACCTAAGACCCTCGTATCGCTCGACCTTCCATCGCCAAATTCCATAATTTCAACTAGTAACCACTCGAACGTGCTATTCCTTCAAGCCTTCTGACACACGGGCAATCCTGTGCCTAGCATTAATCGGACATATTATCTGAACAACTCCCGAGGCCTTTCCTTCCAGAGCCAGCCCCGTTTATCATCCAGCCCAGTACTCATCCATGACCTTCTCTCCTCGGCTTCCTCAGCCCCTCATACCTTTTTCTCAACAACTCTCTGCATGTTCTTGGGCGTTTGCACACGCCTTGCGATCTCGGTTAATTCGCCGTGGTGAATGAACAGTGAATTGTTGGTGGTGGGATTGGTTTGGTTTTGGTTTTGGAGGGATGTATAAAGTTGAGATGTGACATGACAATGAACTTCCCGGTCAGTACCGTGATTTGTGGTGGAATAGTGTTACGATGTTCTATGCTGGTAATAGCATGTGGTTCGGGACATCAAATCGACGGGTGGATTTGTGGCTTGTTACAGCCTAGTGTACTCTGGCAGCCTAGCAACGTGAAACCAAACACATGTTCGTTTATTCATTACTGTAAAAGGACTCGTTACAACACATCCCTTAATGATATCCATCCCAGGAGCTCGGTGTCTCCCGTAGGGTATGACTGCATGAGGGAGAGGAAGCTAATGAAACCCCAGTCTTCCTGAAGACATCATTCTTAAAACAGGTTTGGTTGATCCTTAGAGAAGAGACATACATTGCTCTGCTTGTCTGAATACAAACGCAATATGCAAACGTTGTCAATCAAAAAATCGACACATATTTGTTCTTATGGTTGTCTTTGTGTATTTAAATTGTTTTCTACCGTTTCCGATCTAGTTGCGTCAGAGGAGTGTGGCCGCTCCGCGGCCTGGACCTATTCCACTATGTAATATTTTGCATAAATTGTTAGGTCCTCTTTCACATTGAAGTACTGGTTTAAACGACTTGATAGAGATTTATTGCTTGATAGTAAGGTACATAGAGTGTAGCTTTCTCTGAGCGGATTCTGAAGTTTAGGTGGACATGATCAGTATACAATAATAATCTATCCTATTCCACTTACCACTGCTTCAAGCAATTTTTTTCCGCCAGTTTATAGCAATTATCGTAACGGCTGCTAGTTTGTGTTATAAATATTCAAAAACAACTCAAACTAAATTTCACACACACACTATTGGCTAACCAACCAGCTCAAGTGCAATCAAGATACTACCCGATTACCAGCAAACGAACAAAAAATGAACTTAAGTTGATTAACAAATTGTTTGGTGGAGATATGCTCGTATTATTCGACAGAGGGAGTTCGTCTCCGAGTGTCGAAAATGTTACGGTGAGCTAGCCTCAAGACCATCCAATATCATGGTCGGGTCTACAAACCCTTTTAAGAAAATGATGAAAACAGATTGTGAACTTCAACCATTATTGAAAATGGCNACAAATATATTTAGCCAAAAAAGTTATTTCAAACATAAAAAGTATTTTTCAATATTAGGATAAATTTTATTTAATATATATATAATATATATATATATATATATATATATATATATATATATATATATATATATATTATATATATATATATATATATATATATATATATATATATATATATATATACTATATATATATATATAACTTTTATTGATTTATATATACAATATATATAAAAAAATTATATAAGTTTATATGATTCGGGTTTTTCGGTTTTGATTATCAAAACCATAACCAAACCGAGAACCGAATTAAAAGTTCGGTTTGGTTCGGTTTTGACAAATTCGGTTTGGTTATTAGTTTGGTTCGGTTATTTTCGGTTCGGTTCTGTTTCGGTTTTCGGTTTATTAATTTTCGGTTTTTTCCTGCTCACCCCTAGAACAGGGAGATCACTACGATACGCCATTTACCATTAGCACGGCCTGTTATTAGTGCCTTGTTACTAAAGATTAGCAATAGGTATAACTCAGTTATATAATAACGCAGGTGCCACGTCAGCGCACGTCAGCTTTTAACACAATAACTCAACACAAACTCAACCACCCAAACAATAACTCGCAATAACCCTCAGCTTTAAGCACATTAACTCAACTATTTCAACAAATTAACCATCTCTCCTCAGGGAACAAGTGTTGCAAGTTTGAGAAGAAAAGTCACAACTCATCGATAATTACAAGTCTATTTAAATTGTATCGTTATTTATCGTTTCATATGTTTTCACTTTTGTGTATTGTATTTGAATTTCAATGAATCGTTTCGTTATTTTACTATACCGTTTAACAAATAAGGGGGTCTTTTGTAATTTCGAATATCCTAAGTTCAAAATATATAAAAATTCATAGGGGTCAAAAGTGTCAATTTTTTTTTTAGCCAAATCCAAAATAACGCGACGTTAAGGGGTTAACGCCTCGCGTTAACACACCCTTAACGCCGTATGATGCAACGAGTAACGCACCATAACGTGCGTTATTCATCCCAATAACGCAGCGAAAATGTGATTGTTGCACATAGTGGGAAAAAAATCAGTGATTTTCTTTTAAAGATAGAATGACAACAAAAGGATATCTTGAATTGAAACCTTATCAAACACATGTAACGTTATCATTCGATATGAGGCATACAATTAGCCACACACACTCACACTCTTGGTTTCATCTTCACCACACGGTTACTCTCATTTCTTCCCTCCACACACACACACACACTAACTATATCCACTCCACATAATTTCAAAGGTAAAGTTTCCATTTTTCCATCTGGGTTTTCAGTTTTATGCATTAATATATTATCTTTATCTAGAATAAGCTGAAAAAAAGGCTTCTTTAGAGGCCAAAATTGACCCATTTGGTTACTGCACTTAAGGTGTTTGATAATTTGTCTGAGTGGATAAGATAGTAATGTTGTTGGAACTTGTTTGAAGTTAAATTATGGCTTCTTTTGCTTCCTTAGTTGGTTTAGGAAGTACTTGTACTTGTTCTAGTGGTCAGTTAGAAGGAACCCGTGTTTCGGTTAGGCGCGTTTATCTGCCGACTAGTTATTGTGGTTTTCATAATTTGTTGGTTGGGAAAAGATGGAGGTATGTTAGTATATGTAAATATTCTGTGGCTACTGATTTTATAGCTGATCAAGGGACTTCGGTTTCGCTTAATGCTAGTAATAAAAGTAATGGTGATGAGGGTTCTGATCTTTTACTTAAGCCGACTCCTAGAAGGCCTGTGTTGAAACCACCTGAGGTTAAGGTAGAGCAAGTTTCTAGCTCGGGTTCTTCGGGTAATTCTGTTTGGGACCGGTCGAAGTTAGGTGAGCAGGAAGAGAGGAATAAGGTTATTGAGTCGTTAGGTGAGGTGTTGGAAAAAGCCGAGAAGTTGGAAACGAGTAAGAATGTGGATACTGCTAATAAAAAACCGACACCGTCAAGTTCACAGTCACAGTCTCAGTCTCAGTCTCAGTCGCCCCCTTTGAGAACAAACACGAGTAATGGCACTCGGGTTAACTCAGCTTCTGCTGGGAAGGCTAAGACTCTTAAGAGTGTGTGGCGAAAGGGGAATCCGATTGCTACCGTAGAAAAAGTGGTGAAGGAAGCTACTAAGGTCGAGAGGGTTCCGGAAGAGAACCCGAAAATGGAGGTAAGTGGGAAAGTTGATAGTCAACTAGCTGCTCCGCCAAGACCTCAGCCTCCTCAGAGAGCTCAACCACAGTTACAATCGAAACCATCAGCCGCGCCTCCTGTGAAGAGACCAACAATTTTGAAAGATTTAGGTGCTGCTCCAAGGCCTGCTGTTACTGATGGAAATGATAATTCTAGTACAAAGACAAAAGAACGAAGTGGGCCGATTTTGATTGACAAGTTTGCTGGTAAGAGAGCAGCGGTTGATCCTTTGATGGCTCAAGCGGTTCTAGCTCCTCCTAAACCAGGGAAGACACCGGCTCCTGGGAGATTTAGGGAGGATTACAGAAAGAAAGGTGGTGCAGCAGCGCGTAGGCCGAAAGCTAAAGACGATGAAATTAATGATGACGAGACATCAGAACTCAATGTCTCGATCCCGGGTGCAAAAAAAGGAAGAAAGTGGAGTAAGGCTAGTAGGAAGGCGGTTAGAATGCGGTTAGCTAGAGAGGCTGAACCGGTTAAGGTTGAAATTATGGAAGTTGGCGAGGAAGGTATGTTAGTTGACGAACTAGCCTTCAATTTGGCTGTTAGTGAAGGTGAAATCCTTGGGCATTTATATTCAAAGGGTATTAAGCCTGATGGGGTACAAAAATTGGATAAGGAGATGGTGAAGATGGTTTGTAGGGAGTATGATGTGGAAGTTATGGATGTGGGTCCAACTGAAATATCAGACATGGCGAAAAAGAAAGAAATTTTTGATGAAGAAGACCTGGACCATTTACAAGATAGACCCCCTGTTCTCACTATTATGGGTCACGTCGATCATGGAAAGGTAAGCATCAAAATATACGCTTTTCTCCCAATAGTTAGTGGTCTAATATTTTGCTAATCTTTACATGTTTTTCTTGTTTGTATTTAACAGACAACACTTTTGGATTATATCCGGAAAAGCAAGGTACCAAAGCTTCATTTTGTTCACCCATAATTGATTTCTATATGATAAAAATAATTTCTTGATGTAGTTATAAGCTGGCTCTTTTGAGTTTTGACTAAACAATGAAGAGATCAAACTCTATAACATGATATCAGAAGTTTGACTAGATCTGTTTTGCAGGTGGCAGCTTCCGAAGCTGGTGGGATTACACAAGGAATCGGGGCGTATAAGGTTCAAGTGCCTATTGATGGCACTATGCGACCATGTGTGTTTCTTGACACGCCTGGACATGAGGTAATTTCATTGAATTCATGTAGGTTCGGGTAACGGTGACCAAATAAGGTGGTACTTTATGTAACTTATAATACGGGTCGGGTTGGGCCTTATTTCCACTGTTTCAATCCCTGCAGGCTTTTGGTGCAATGAGAGCTCGTGGAGCTCGGGTCACAGATATTGCTATTATTGTAGTGGCTGCTGATGATGGGATACGCCCTCAAACAACTGAGGCAATAGCCCATGCCAGATCAGCTGGTGTGCCAATAGTTGTGGCCGTCAATAAGGTATAAAAGGTGTATTTAAATCTCCCCGCTTGCAATGTTGGCTACACATTTTGCTAACTTTTACTCTAATTTATTTGATAACTATAGATAGATAAGGAGGGAGCTTCAGACCGAGTTATGCAAGTCATGCAGGAGTTATCTTCAAATGGCTGCCAACCTGAAGATTGGGGTGGTGATGTACCTATGGTTCAGGTACCAAAGAAAAGCCCTTGATTTTTCATTATAAGATTATTCTCTTTCACATGAGGCTTAATAGTCATTGAAATTCTGTTACAGATCAGTGCTCTTACAGGCTTAAATGTTGATGATTTGTTGGAAACTACGATGCTTGTTGCAGAGGTAAACTTATCTACTTTGTGTACCATCTTGTAGCTCAGATGATTTGTCTGGGGAAAACATAAATCACTTTTATATGCTTATTATCCTGCCCTTGCTTTAAACTAAAATCCTGAAAGAACCTTTTGATTTTGTACACAACCCTTAACTTGACTTGATGACATGGCATTATGGTAATGCACCATAACTGGTCGAAACAGGTCAGGTTGGCCAACCCACAAACAGCTTTGATTTTTTATTTAGTATAAATCATAGTCACATGGATCGCCCAAGTACTGGTGATTTTCGATCTGGATCGACCGTACCGGATCGCGGTACGATTCCGATCTGGATCGCCGGAAATCGCGAACTGAAACCCATCTTAGTCGTTCCCAATCGCCGTTCCGTTTTGCACCGGATCGGCGCTCCAACAATTCACAAATCAGTGACCCAACAATTCACAAATCGGTGACCCAACAATTCCGGCGATCCAATAATTCCCAAATCGGCGATTTATGAGCCTTGAAAACGCGTTTGAATTGTATGTAATACGCAAACCGTGTGAATTTGAAGGGTTTATGGATTTTTTGGTTCCAATACACTGTTTCTTAAATACTGTGTGTGAATGGGGAGTTGTAGCTAATAAAGGGCATAAAGTCTTTTATTAAATACTATTCTTTATGACAGTCCTTTCATGCATACGAATTTTGAAGGGTTCCACTTACAAGACTCTATTTATTAAACACATATCTTCTAATTAAACTATGTTTTTTCCTACAAAATGTAATGGCAAGTTTATTAAAATTAATATATCACTGAAGTTCATATTTGAGTAATGATTTGTGAATGTATAAAAATGTATAAAACTAAACAATATTATTATTGGGTACGCCGTACCGAAACATATGGTACACCGAACCGAAGCGAACCGGAATGAGCCTACCCCCGGTCGTATCGGATTTTGAGAAATAGCGAACCGCGATCCCGTACCGCGATCCCGTACCGGAGCGATCCCCGTTCCATGTGACAATGGTATAAATAGTTCATGTGTTAGATTTCAGTACAAAAACTATATTATTATAGTAGCAAATACAGAAATTTAAATAAAGGCGGCGTTATGCGTTTTGACTTGGCTTTGCCATTTCCATTTAGCAATGTTTTAAATTTCACCTGTTAAGAGGAAGAAATATAACTCAAATCGACACCTTTACCAATAATTGGGTCAAATTACCACCTCTAATGTATATTTACAAGTTTGAGATTCATATTTGCGTGTTCTTTTTTTCTTCCACTAATATTGCCCATGTATTCCTTTTTCTTGATATTAGCTGCAAGAGTTGAAGGCTAACCCTGATAGAAACGCAAAGGGTACTGTCATCGAGGCTGGTCTTGATAAATCCAAAGGACCAGTAGCCACTTTTATCGTGCAGAATGGTACTCTTAAAAAAGGAGATGTGGTAGTTTGTGGTGAATCCTTTGGAAAGGTTGGTGATAAAATACTCAACCAAAACCAACATTTTAAGAATCTTAAAGTTTACATGTTTTCTTGGACTAATTTCACGAACTTCCTTTCTTGGGAATTTGCAGGTTCGAGCTTTATTTGATGATGCTGGAAAAAGGGTAGATGCTGCTGGACCATCAATACCAGTACAGGTAAGTTTTTTGCTCAAATGACTTCTTGTTTCTTCATCGTTTGACCTGTACTAAAAATAATCCGTTTTAGGTGATTGGATTAAACAATGTCCCATTTGCCGGTGATGAATTTGAGGTCGTTGACTCT
The DNA here is from genome assembly GCA_014162995.1 of Artemisia annua. Taxonomy (NCBI): domain Eukaryota; kingdom Viridiplantae; phylum Streptophyta; class Magnoliopsida; order Asterales; family Asteraceae; genus Artemisia; species Artemisia annua. The sequence continues at coordinate 122,057 of LBNU01021242.1, forward strand.
CTTGATATTGCACGAGCGAGGGCAGAGGAACGTGCAATATCCGTAAGAGAGGAACGCATATTAGCAAAGGCCGGTGATGGCAGAATCACTCTTTCATCCTTTGCATCTGCAGTTACAACGGGCAAGAATTCTGGATTAGATTTGCACCAGCTGAACATTATTTTGAAAGTCGACCTTCAGGTATGCACATCATAATGTTACTATATGGGGGAAAATTACCAATCTGACTCTTTGAGTGGAAATATGCCATATTGCCATTTTTACATGATTATCTCGAAATAACCCCATATTTTGCAGAAAAAGGTTAAAAAACTCCGACATTTCACATGATGTCATAAAAAAGTATTTTGTATGTACAAATGTCCGGAAAAAAAATGCACAATTTCCGGAAAGTGCACAAATTAATGAAATACATTGGAATTCTCTTTTTCTTGGTGAAAATTTTAAACTTTGCTATTTTTTTTAGAAAATAAAAAAATGATTTTATATCTATTTACAGAATTATTTGTCAGTTAAATTACGTTAAAAGTTTGGGGGGAAAAAATATATTGATGAATATGAGTGGTTTGCAAAATTTAGGGATTCACAAAAATTATATTGCGAAATATAGGGTCATTTCTGGATAAAAACTTATAATAAGTGGTACACATTTTGTAGTAGGAGTCACTAAAAAAGTTAGATTTGTAATCCTCCTGTCTAAAGGGAATATATAATTATGCTCCAAAAGCATATTCAAATTCTGTTAATCATGATTAGGGATCAATTGAAGCTGTGAAACAAGCCTTACAGAAGCTTCCACAAGATAATGTCACATTGAAATTCATTTTACAAGCAACTGGTGATGTGAGCAATAGTGACGTTGATCTTGCGATTGCTAGTAAAGCCATTATTTTTGGGTTTAATGTCAGAGCATCTGGTTCGGTTAAAAGCTATGCAGACAATAAGGGTGTTGAGATACGGCTTTATAAAGTTATATATGATCTTCTGGATGATGTGCGAACTGCAATGGAGGGACTACTAGACCCTGTTGAGGTATGTAAAATTACCCTTTAGGGTTATCACCTTATAGTTGATCTTCATCTAAAACCTGTTGTATGTTGTAGGATCAAGTGCCAATTGGTACGGTTGAGGTTCGTGCAGTGTTTACCAGTGGAAGTGGACGTATTGCAGGATGTATGGTGACTGAAGGGAAAGTAACAAAAGATTGTGGAGTTAGGGTTCTTAGGAAAGGCAAGACAGTCTATGTTGGTGTTCTTGATTCTTTGAGACGGATCAAGGAGGATGTTAAAGAGGTATGCTACTGATAATATAACTGTCTAGAGTATTCACATACTAGAATAATCACCGGAAACAAAATCCGACATGGTAATCACATGTGTGACATTTACATACATCTTCGGTCGGGTGGCTGAATGGGCGGGTCATACAGATTAAGATGATCCAGATACACTTTTACAAATACTAGGACTGTTTCTTGTATTTGAACACTTTTGAGATAGCTTGCCTTCTGACTCACTCAACTCATTTTACCCATTCCTATTTCTTCTAGTTAAACTTACACTGTAGTTCATAACCTGGTTAAAGATGTGAGGATTTAACAATGGTAAAATACTAAGCTACTAAACTTTCACTATCATATCGATTTAATGCGTAATTTTTTTCTTTTTGGCAAATGATTTAGTCGTCGCCGGACCTACTTTTGGTCAGTTTTTGCGAGTTAAAAAAAAATGTTGTACCACAACAAAACAAACTTTAGGGATCTAGTCAACAAAGAAACGGTTAAGGTCTAAACCACCAACATGGTGAAAGTTTGGTGGATTTCGCATTATTACCCGAAGATATACCTCAACTCAAATCAACCTGTCTTTGCACTCAAAAGTCACATATGAAATCTTGTTTTCTTGTACAGGTGAATGCAGGACTAGAGTGTGGTATTGGAGTTGACGAATTCAATGAATGGGAGGAAGGTGATGTAATCGAAGCCTTCAATTCTGTTCAGAAAAGACGAACACTTGAAGAAGCATCGAGTACAATGGCAGCAGCATTTAAAGAAGCTGGAATCGAGATATAAAATAGCAATAACACATAAATCCCTCGTCATCCAATGATTCTTTGTTATGACAGAAGTCCCATACAAGATTCTCAAGGATCCAACATTTTAGCATCAGTCAGTTGAACAACAACTCCCATCTAGAGGTCTTGCAGAAAGGTTCATTTATTTTGTCTATCATACTTGTACGCTACTACATTGTACATAGAAATAGAATTTGAGCTTGTAAAGAAGGACAAAATCGACATTTTGCATGATCAAAAGCTCGAGTCTAAGGCGATGATGATAACCACCTAGTTGTGGTAAGCAGGAAACTGCAAGTGGGCAAGAAGTAGAAAAAAATATACATTGATATAGCTGGAAGTTGGTGCATCGGGTTCTTGGGTCAAATATTTTGCTCTTGTATTGCTCTTTCTTGTCACTTGATGGATGTCGAACCTTATTCTTTGGTAGTGAATACATTCATGGCTTACCACGTTTACTAATATATATATGTATATATAATAAGAAGTTAACCTGTTTAGCCCAATTTTTATATCAGGGGATAATTTTCCCTTTTTAGAACATAATTAAATATTTTTCTTTGCGACTAACCAACATTTTAAAACCGTTTCGTAAGAGTATGCATGAGCTAATATAAAACCAGCTCATGTGCTTTTTGCAAGTGTTCATGGTCTAAAAATCTGATACCAAGTCCGAACGTATAAGGTCTAAATACTGAACCATTTACACTGAACCCTAAAGTCTGAAAATCAAGTTAAAAAACTACCCTCGCAGAAACATATGAACCATGAACAACAAAGTTCTTTTCTTCACTTGATTGTTCTCATCTTCAACTTCAGTTAGTTCAGGGTTAACGATGGTCAGCTAGTTTTTGACAGGTTCTTCCACCTGAAAAACCAGCTCAAAAGTTTTAATTCAAATACAGATCAATTTGAAGCAGGAAAAGGTGAACTATGAACAAAGTGTACCAAGGAGCCATCACTCCCCAAGCTTGGTTAATCAAACTGATATCTGTAGTGGGTAGTTTTATTGTAGTAGCATATATAAGGGATTCTGATAGCCGATTTAGTAGATTAATTAAAGCGATCACTTCATTCCTTTGTAATTGCAGCTGTAATAATAGAATTACAAATAGTGTTAGTTAAAAAATGAAAAGACCACTGAGACCAGCTTGAAAAGAATATAAGATACTCACATGCGGGTCCGGGTTACTCTGATCATTGACAGAGAACAGAATCTTCAATGCAGTTCCAAGACCAAGAACTTGAAGTTTTCCCCAAAGACGACACTTCTCACACCCTACACAGTCCATGAGTGCACTGCACCATGTATAAAATTCAGTTGAGAAAACGATCACAGCACAAAAAATAGTAGAGGTGACAAGATAGGTCATAGGCGAGTTAGGCAGGTTAGGTGACGGTCAAAGCAGCTATTTTTTTTTTTTTTTTTTTTTTTTTTTTTTTTTTTGGTATAAGCATCAACAGGACAAAATGTATAACAAGCTTTTAACTGTGAAAAAAAATAATGGATATGTAAACATTCACGATGAAACCTGATGTTTCGAAACTGATTTTGGATCTGTTGCCTGAGTATGGGTCCACCTTGGCCTTGCCACAGCTCAGCCTCATCAAATGGAAGAGCACATGCAGCTTGCAATTCAGAATTGTGAACCATTTGTCGAATTAAAGATTGGGCTCTAAGATCCTCCACATGGTTACCGGAATCATACTCAGCCTGATCCAGGTAAGCAGCCGCCTGTAACCAGTGACATCGTTTTTTTGAAAATTATTCTCAAATTAGTAAATCTGTGTCAAGTTTTCTTAAAACGAAAAGATGTTAATAGCACTCACTTTTGTCACAGCTCTAAGAACAAACAGGAAAGTGAAGTACAAGTTTTCCACACGATCAGGATGTTTCAAGACACGATTATACATCAATTCAGGATTTGGACCCCACTGCAAGTGTAGCCACCAATTTGGTTAAATTACCAGCAAACTCCTCCGGCTAATTGCATAAAAATTAAACTTTGTCCAAACTTCTGTTTCGGTTAACCAACTTTTGTACCCGAGAAAAACCCTCGAACTCTCAATTCATTCCATTAAAAAATCACAAACTTTTACTGTAATATCTTTTATAAAAACCCTCGACTATAACAAATGACCATGTTGACTTTATTTTACTTCGTAATGAATTTTTGCTGATGGTTAATTGATTCCAGCTATCTTTTCTAAATGTTAAAGATACCTAAAGTTAAAATTTCCGTTAGTTTGAGGATTTATTTTGGGGCAAAACCAAAGAGATATTTGACCAGAAATGGTCACTTTTTTAATCTAAATTTCCTATTAAATTCCTCATAGCAATTAGCATGTCCTATTTGAGGTTATACAATGGTTAATATAAGCATTTTCCATCATCGACATTGCATACAAGCCCGCATGTAGAAAACCGAAAATTCTTTACTCATTGTAAAGGCAAATTTCTTGGTTAAAATGATTACAACAGTCGTATTGCTGAATGTACTAAACAAACAGTATATGTAGGAAGCATATATCATCATAACCCAAACCTTATAGCTACTCTCGTCAAGTAGATAATCTGCACCTATATGGATAGAAATTGAGGAATGCAAACCAGATATTAGCTTGTATAGTACTTTCTTTTCTGGGCACGTCTCTCCATATGCATCTGCACAAATATGAATATCCTACAAGCTCAATATATATCATCACAAAGTAAATAAACATGCATATACACAAACGCTTACATCTTGGACAATATTCTGAGTATATAGCATCCCATATTCTTCTTGCTGATGGCCCTGTGTAACCTGTATGACGTTCAGGGTTCAATTGCAGGTTCACATACGTCATTTCACCTGCAATTTATCAAAACGTCAGTTAACATTGTCCATATATGCAGCACTTGTGAAACTTAATATTGGCCTATTGGGTATTACCATTATCAGTTTCATCATCAAGAGTCCATCGATTATCTATTTCAACCCAGCCATTAAAAGACTTAGCATCTAGAGTACGGTCAACTGTAGCCTCAGGCTTTCCTTCTTGACATACAGGATCATCTTTCGGAAGAATATACGGTGATGGTTTCTTAAAAGATTCTGGGAATTCATGTTCTGGACACTCGCATACACTGCAATCACGCAGGCGGCACATACCATCATCAGGCCAGAAGGGGCAATCACACCATAACTTCACCTGTCAGAGTTACAATCAAATCATTTACTTGAGCTACTTGAAAATTGATTTTAAAGAACGAGTCACTGGTCATGCTAATTTTTTGGAAGTATTGGGTCGAACAAGACCACGAGATCACATTCATGTAATTTGACGCTTCCGATTACTTCAGAAGGTAATCAGGTGAATATTGGGTAGTATGAAAACCTTAAAATATCGGAAGAAGGGAGTTGTAACAAGCTGTTGCAACAAGGGATGTAAAATTGCTCCATTAACATTGTTAACGCTCTCGTAGTCACAACAGCAGTCCTCAATGATGCCTGAATATTTACAAGTATCCTGCTCAACAGATGAAAAGTTAAACAAGCCAAATTAGTAGACTACATTCAAATTTTTTAAACTTCTAACTTGTTAGAGTAAACTCCAATTATCAGTATGCAGTCCACAATAAAACGAAAGGCTTGTAATTCCCAAATCAATTGGGATGTGACACTGTTGGTTCGATGTCACAGGCCTTTCATGGAACCAATTCGACTTCATGTTGTGTTTGGAATTCATTATGGTTCGGTTGTTTGTGGTGTGCAGAAAAATAACTAAGTAAATGGATAATAATAGACTTGAAATATATAAACTTGATAAAGGTTAAAATGTGATACAATTTCCTACGGTTTAGGAGTATATATAGTTTGTGAAACAGAAACACAACGTTTCATCCTAACCGAAATAACTGTCATAATAATCCTAACTGTCATACGGGGTGTTTGGTTTTGGGTTTAACCCATTCCAACCCGTTTGACCCAATACATAATACAATACAATAAAACATAAACTAACAACAGAAAAGTAATTATTTGTTCTACATTCTCTTGGGGATTGCTGTGTAAAGTTGACCTTGCGGAAGGTAATGATGACCCTTGCTTGGCTAAGCCACTTGTGGCCGTCGCTAAGCCACGACTGCCTAACCATCTCTACCCTGAAGATTGAATAGAAGAATAATGAAATTTGGGCGTGGTTTAAATTATACTCTGAACTCTCTGTATGTTATTGTATCTTTATCATTTCTATAATCCAAAATGTGAGTTAAAACTAGTAAATGATACTATGATATTATAGATTGGTTGACCCAAGCCTGGTCTGTCGGCTTCGGGTCCATTAGGGTTACTCTATCTTTGCAATCCATAAATAATGGTTAATAATAAAATTACATTCGCAGGGTTTACATTGTCTAATATGTCTTGAACCTAGTCGGCCACTATGAGTCGCCGCCTCTATACCATCCCTTCAAATATTTTTTCTTTTCTGTTTTCATTGTTTTTATCGTAGCCCAATCTTACCTTGCTTTTCTTTCTCTTGTCAAACCCTAGGAACCTCAAGTCTCTTTCTCCAACAGAAAAAAAAATGAAAGGAAATAAAAACTTTGTCGTCCATATCTTCTTCTTATGATTAATAAATAAATAAATAAATAATTAAATAAAAGGAAAAAAAGAAGGTTTCTTTCTTATTGCGAAGATCCGTGATTTCTATTCTTTTCACTCCCCGAAGATAGCCACTATTTTTTAATTGAATCGTAATAACTATAATGTTCTTCTTGTTTCATTTTTCTCTCTTTTGTGGTGCTGCAAAGTAATAAAAAAAGAATCAATCAACATCTTCAATATATATTTTTTCGATCTTATCTTTAACTTCAAATCTCACGTTTAAAAGAAACACACAAAGTATGGTTAAAGACACCGTTGTTCTCAACAACGATAATTTTCTCTTTTGCTACTGCATTGTTAAGTTGATGTTGCTGCTTAAAGATTTGTTGTCACATGTTGTCGAAGTCTTCGTCTAACTATTTAGTTAATGCTTTAATGTTATTAAGTTTGCAACTCCGGTCCAAGCTTTCGCAATTTGGCCGCTCAAACTGCGATATAGTATCAGATGATAGCATAGATTAGTTGGCTCGCCCGACACATCAAAATCCTAAAGACCGGCCCTAACTCATGTAATTTCTATATATTATGCACACGGAGAATTTACCATTCTAACGGTTGGTTCTTGAGCGAAGTGAAGGAACATAGATTTCTTGTAATTAAATATCTTGTAAACTTATCCCAATATCACCGCTTGAATTACTATTGGTGAGGGAGTTCAACTGTTCAAGACTTCAAGTTGTAGCCCTATCGACTATCCTTGTGTGGAACCTCTCACAATATATGCCTTGGACGACGCCAACATTTTTTTTTTTTTTTTTTTTTTTTTTTTTTTTTTTTTTTTTTTTTTTTTTTTTTTTTTTTTTTTTTTTTTTTTTTTTTTTTTTTTTTTTTTTATCAAATTTGGCCAACTAATCCCATAGTATCGCTCTAAATGCGTGGCAAAATTGGACGGATACCGCATGTCACTGTACTGTCAATTCGAATATTATACAGTATTATTGAAGATGCCTTAAACCCACTGGAGATGCCCTAAGCAGCATTAGTTTTATCGTTTGCTTGATGGAACTAATAAAATATGAACATAAACCAAATTATTATTATTTTTTTTTTTTCATGTGATTATTAGTCTCTGTCAATCTGTGTATGATGTCAGCTTGGAGTAAATAGGATGATGCAATTGCAACAAGTATATCATTTATGTGAGTAATTTATTCTAATAATTCATACTAAAATATTAAGGCCTTGAAAACCATAAAATTCAACATAAAAAATTCCTAACAACCTACTTGTGATCTTCACATTGTAAATACTTCTGGACCTGTTTCACCATTTAAACCATCCTTTAACATCTTTTTGAATATATCTTCAACTTTTTCCTCTTCGTTTAACCATGATCTCTTCAATCTTCATTGTCCTTGTTATTGTATTAGTCTTTGCTGCCATATGTCCAAGCAAGAAACCAATCAACCCACATCCACTACCACCTGGTCCAACCCTTTTGCCATATATCGGATGCACCATCCAGATGCTTGTAAACAAGCTTATTCTGTTGGAATACTAGCATATTAACAAAATAACAAGTAATATAACAAACAATACACGAGTACGCAGTGGAATAAAGAATATGTATAGTATACATTAATTGACATAACGAATTACCTTGTTTACCTTTTCTTGGAGCAACGGATTAGATCAAGAACACGTAAGAAGCATTCTTGAGATCTCATGAAAACTATATAGATTCAAAAGAATGAATCCTCTATAGTCTCACACACAACACGTTTAAAAGCAGAACAATTAGTATGCTAGTACTTGTAAACACTAAGCAAATGATTCACTTTGGATCTTAGAACCAAAACCGAAACCCTTGCTCAAGAGAGGGTGTTCGATTGGCTAGAAGAAGAGAGGAGAAAGAAGAGAAGAAAAGTTTGCCTAGGGTTTTCAAGATTAGCCCTCTCTTGTAAACCCTAGGCAAACTTTTTTTCTCTTCTTTAACTACTCTCTTCTAGCCGATCGAACACCCTCTCTTGAATGGAAGAAGGGGGCCAGGTGATGAAGATAGTGAACATATTACTGCTCTTTTTACCATCTTAGAGTATCTATATGCATTTTGCATCACTGACTACTTCCCATGGTTAGGAGGAAAGACTGATCTTGATGGCCACGAAAAGAACACGAGGAAAGCCTTGAAATTATTCGAAAGTATTAGGATCCATTAGTGAATGAAAGGATTCAAATGTGGAAAATTGGCGCTAGAATGGAAAGTTGTGATCTACTTGATGCTCTCATTAAACAAGATGAACCTAAGCTAACGCCAGATGAGATAAAAGCCCAAATTATTGTAAGCCTCTCATTGTTTGCACATGCACATGCACATGCAACTCTTTATCTTTTGTTTTCAGCAAATGAGCAAAATATCCTATTATGTCTCTTTGCTTTTACACCTTTCAATCAACTGTACATGATTATTGATTTAGGCTGTATTCTTGAATTGTACCGTATCTAATTGCAGGAACTAATGATTGCCATAGTGGATAATCCCTCTAACGCAGTTGAATGGTCAATCACTGAGATGATTAACAAAACTATGCTCCTAGAAAGAGCTGTGGAGGAGTTGGACCAAGTTGTAGGTCGTAATCGAGTAGTCGAAGAGCAAGACCAACCACAACTTAACTACTTAAAGGCATGCATCAAGGAGGCCTTCAGGTTGCACCTTTTGCACTATTCAATCCACCCCATGTGTCGATTAAAGATACTATTGTTGTTGGCTACTTCATATCCAAAGGTAGTCATGTGCTCCTCAGTCGACGTGGTCTGGGAAAGAATCCCAATGTAAGGGCGGATCCATTATGATTTGACCAAGAGGGGCATCTAACTGGGGAAGGAAACCAAGTTGTTGGATGATGAGGTGAAGATTATTTCATCATCCAACAACTTGGTCGAGCCCAATAACACTCCAGGGAAGCCACGTTTCCCTGTTCTATGGCAAACAACACTGTTGAGATACTAGAGTTTTTTAAGGTAGCGAGAAAAGAAGTTTTGCCTCAAGATGAAGAAATCACGTCCACAAAAAAACAAAGGTACGTTCTAACCATCTATTACCACAGACCACTGTTTCTCGTTCTCCCAATATGTCCACTAAAACTTTGAGAAAATAAAAATAACCAATATTAAACTTTTTATTCAAATGATAATAAAAAAAACATTCAAACCTAACTATTCCTTAATGGCCAATGGTTTAGGCATTTTATGATGGTGAAAGTATTTAGAAAAAGATGATTATGGGTAATGATGATGGTAAGAAGAAGATGAACCGAGTAAAAGCGGGAGTGATTTTATCAAGAATTGTGTTTGCTTATTTAGTAGACTAGACGAGTACCCGCGCATAGCAGCGGTTCCTAACGGCAGCGGTGTCTGGTTTTTGAAAAAGTTTAAGCGATTGATGTTTTCTTTCGACAAATCGTATTAGTAGCATCATGAATTCTTCCCGTAGAATCATTTTACTGATGGCATGGTTGCATAACGGCGATTAAGTATAGTTTTCAACAAAATCTAGTAGGATCCATTTGTGTGTAGGTGTTTTTTTTTTTCGAATGTTTTAAGTCAAATTTATCGATTGATATGTAATAATAGACTACTCGTGTAAAGTGATGATGACATAATTTTCAGAGACAATTTTACCATTTGTGGCATTGGGTTATAGTCAAATTTTATGTGTCGATAAATTCACAGTTGGCGTTAAAAGTCTTTAACTTTTTGGTGATATTTAACATACACAAATAAAACAGATAAATTAATAAAATGGTTCATCCAACAGTCTTATAACTTCCTCGTCAGCTTACATGCAACTTTACGATCACATCCTTAGTGTTATTAATAATTCGTCCATCGTTTTTGTATCCTATAACTATTCACCAATCTCTTGGTCATATTATTTCCTAATATATCGGCTTAAGTACACTAAAATAATTTACTTTCCCAAGTCTGTCCATGATCACATCTCTATACTGGATGCCCTCATTAATAGAGTAGGCTTAATTAATTTGATTCAAATGCAATTCCTAAAACATCATCTATGCATCAAAGCCTGATCTAGTCTCTAACCTCTACTATTGAACAACAAATATTTGGAGTATAGATCAAGTCATAGATTTCGATTCCTTAATTTTCAGGAACTAGTCGATAACTAAAGTAAAGATGATGGCTTGGTTTAAATCTTTGGTAAAATGCTCTGACAGGCAAGACACTAGCTAGGAGCTAGGCAAGAGTTACAAAACAATATTACAAATAGATTTCGGGTCACAAATCTAATGAATCCACGTTGGATTAAAATTTCTATTCCTATATGTAGAATCCATGAGTGTGATTATAAGGTTTTAATGTCTTCGCCTAGTGTGCCCTTCCTAGGTAATCACATTAACATCTTCTCTACATGCTTTCTTCTACTCAAGAGACACCATATGCAATTCATTTTGAACACTCCCACCAATGATCGAGTGATTCAATCATGAATAGAATGCTAAATATGAATCATTCCATGGTTAACCTAATCACCCCAAGTCATGAGGCCAACAAGGTCATTAAGATCATGTCTCTTTCAGTCATTGTACTATCTTTGTACGTACACATCGGTTGTTAAAAGATAATCGTGATTAATTATGCAAAATCACAGAGTTTACAGCTGACATGACAATTATTTGTTAATCACCATTTTCGTTATTACTAATTTCATTGTACTTAGCTGACAAAGTGACAGTCGATTTCCTAAGAACCCGTATGTACAAAAGTGAACATTAACCAATTCCGTAAAGCAAAAATCTATAGATTAACCAATGCATGCATGCATTTAAAGAAGGTTGTAAACGAACACAAACACCAACATATATAACCTAATTAATGGTTCACTGAAGTCTGGCTACATGCAATGATGCAAATATACGAAGATAATAATAATAGTAATACCTCACTACATAGATAAGTTTTATTGATGAGATTATGCCGCAAAGGATTGAAATACATAGAAAATAAAACCACAACCAGAGATCCAAAAACTCCTCCATATCTCCTCCATCTATACTTATTGTTATTCGCTTTGCTAATATTCACATCCACCATTAACAATTATAATTATTTCACCTACAAAACCACTAATTAATATCAATCTCACAATTAGCCAGCCTATGTATGTATTACCTGAAATTGTATTTAAGTTAATGTAGTTTTGTTCAGTTTCGGTTGGTTGATTATCTCTGGGCCTCAGAATAATTGTATACCAAACTAGGGGTGTTCATGGGTCGGGTAATAAACCGAATAAACCGAAAACCGAACCGAACCGAAAAAAACCGAACCGAACATATAACCGAACCGAACTTGTTAAAACCGAACCGAACCGAATTAAAAATTCGGTTTTCGGTTTGGATATGGGTTTGGCTATCTCAACCGAAAACCGAATTTATATAAATATATATATATATATATATTTTTATATATTTATATTATTTTATATATAAAAAATATCCATTAAAATTTTATACTAATATAAAAAACACTTTTTTATGCTTGAAATATTTTTTTTCCCAAAAATACATAAAATTAAATTTAAAAAAAATATAAATAGTGTAATTCAAGTACAAATTTCGGTTTTCGGTTTTGACCCATAACCGAACCGAACTTCGGTTCGGTTCTTGGTTCGGTTCGGTTATAGATATTTTCGGTTCGGTTCGGTTTTCGGTTATGACCCAAATTTTTTTTTAACCGAACAACCCGAACCGAATAAACCGATTAACCGAGAACCGAACCGATGAACACCCCTATACCAAACAAGGGCTAAACTGATTTACTTACTTCTACCACAAACAATACGGTGTTTTGACGTTTGTTTTAAACGAGATGGGAATCCCGCGCGTTGCCGCGGGGTGTTTTCCGAATAGGGAAAGCGTGACAACGGCCGGTAGCTACTTAACGTCAATTTAGTGACGAAGGACTGACTTTGCAACTGACGTATAGCATGAAGGACCAATTATATAAATTCTGAGAGAACTAAATATGCAACTAAACTATGAGATGAAGAACCAATTTCGTACGAATTTTAAACGAAAATGTTAAAGATAACGGTCATTAGCTAACAGTCGTTAAATAATTAACGATCGTTAGTTATAAGGACTAAATGTGCAACGAACCTGTAAGACGAAGGACCAATTGCAGGCGGAATTAAAAAAAAAAATAAAAAATTAACGGTCGTTGCTACAGTAACTAACGACCGTTTAGTTAGCTGAGCTGCGAATAAAAATTAAAAAATCCACTGTAGGCAGTGGTTTGGGTGAGTGGGGGGGGGGGGGAACTGTTTTCGAATTAAAATATTGGATTCTTGTCAGTTGTAACAAAACATGTTTTGCGTTGCAATTGTTATTTACATAAACTACTACGTACTGAAATTAAACGAGGTTTAATATGGGCGCCTCAAAAGATATATATTCACGCATTGCTATATTATAGTTACCCGCTATATAAACGTACGATTTTTGTTAGTACATGCATTTATCATCGATAAACTCTTACTTTCTGAGAAATTATAATAGCAAGATGAACTATTATTTAAGATAACAAAAGTAAGTTTTTAATGACCAAGTTAGGATTGAAAAACCATAACTAAAAAGCTAACATCAAAACGTAATTGCTTAAATGACTCACATCACTATTTATTTACGAATTACATAAATGGAAATAGCTTAGTACTGTTACATAACAAGGAATTAGGTTGACGTGCGTTGCGGCGTAGCCTTTGAGACTACTGCGTCTATAAATATTTGATAATTTGCTAATTGAGATGTTTTTTTTCTTATTGTAGTGGTTTTAAAGCCTTTGTTGACATGCCAAAAGATTAATATAGAACTCATATTTGCCATAGAAGCAATGAACCATTCTCAGCCACTCATTTTTTTATCAAAAAAAAAAAAAAAAAAAAAAAAAAAAAAAAAAAAAAAAAAAAAAAATTTCACCCTTTTTAAAAAATTTAAATATCTCGCAAACCGTAAATCGTTACGCGAAAAAAAATACCATCACGACGAGAATTAAATTATCTTTCTATAGACATGCATTGTTATATACTTTTGACGAACTTTTTTTTTTGACAAACTTTTTTTTTTCTCAAAATTTCCGCCCAGAAAAATCATATATGATTTGTAAAAATCATATGTGATTCGTTAAAATCAAATCATACATGATTCTTACGAATCATATATGATTTTTTACGAATCATATATGATTTTTACAAATCATATATGATTCGTAAGAATCATATGTGATTCCTAAAAATTAAATTATATGTGATTTTTACGAATCATATATGATTTTTCTGGGCGAAAATTTAAGAAAAAAAATTCGTCGAAAATATATAACAATGCATATCTATAGAAAGATGATTTAATTCTCGTCGCGATGGTATTTTTTTGTAGCTTGAAGATTTACCGTTTGCAAGATATGTTGTTTTTTTTTTAAAAAAATGTGATAAATAAAAATGGCTGGATATGATTGGTTGATTGGTTATATGACAAATATAAGTTTTATACGGATCTCATTGAAATATAGCATTTGGGTTTATACTTGGGCCTGCATAGCCCGCGCGTGTATGAAAACGTCTAGGAGTAATATTGATCCATCAATATTCGTGTATGCATATATATGTAAATGATTGTTACAAACAAGTATTCCGTAAGTTGCACAAAAGCCATTTGATAAAATCAATGGTAGAAAGCTAACGGGTAGAAGCTAAAGGTGGCAATTTTGAACCATCTTCGAATAGGTTGATACCCATTTTACCTTTTTGACCCGTTTTGACTTTTCTCATGTAGACACGTACATTATTGCAATTTAGAACATTAACAGAGACAAAAATGCAATAAATAATGATCGCAATTCGATACGGAAATCATACCTGGTCTGAATCAGATGACGATTTTTACTAAATAGATCTTTCCGATTGAAGATGTAATAAAATTGTAGTTTCCATATTGAAATTAACGATTATTATTTGAATCAAGATGCGCAAGATTTAAAATGGATATGATGATGATGATGATGATGATGTTTGATTCAGTACATAAACATTGAAGTTGAGAGGTGTAATACATATTTCATGGTGTCGCTGAGCCCCAAAAAAACACACCATATCAGCAGGATACCAAAAACCATACAAACCACACTCTAAAATAAATACAGTAAAACAATAGTTTAAGATATGTCATATGTACGTGTGCAATGACTTGTATTAAACTTCGATTTAAGGTGCTTGATGAAAATTGATTTTTAGAAGAGGATTTAATCATCATACTCCTGTGTTCACAGCAGCATAACCATCTTGTGCAGCTATAGAACAATAGCACATTGTTTAATAAATCATCCACGCATAATGCAGGCCTGAACAACTTGATCAGCAATGCCAATCTGCTTTGTTTTCTACTGTTAGTCGATATATTCATGATTAGAGTCCATGTAACACTTGTATGGGCTAAGGCCCGAGGTCTAGAATGTTCCTTGTAATGGTATTTATATACCGGATGATTCACATTAATAAACATACGATTTACCCTATTATCCTACAAAAACGAAATTCTGATAGTAACCGTTGCACTAAAAAGAAGGCGGTTTAAAAGATATAACGTCATAACTCTTAAATCGGCTTCTTTTTCATGTAGAGTAAGAAGAATATGACAAAGGGCATGATTATCAATCTCACTGGCTGCTGGCAACCAATATCTCTAGGACTATTGTGGCTCAGTACTCACTATTGCGATCGAAAACATTTTCACTAAGTTAATAAATACTTGATGTCAGGTCATCATTTCGCCTTCCTCACTTAACCAATGTCAGCTATGCACGATCAATTACATCGCTGCACATGCTAAATTTTAACCAACTAAACAAATATAAACGTAATAAAGATACATGACAGTAGTCCTATATTCCACATTCACAACAAAGACATCACATAAAGCATAGGACCAACAATTTTATTTTAAATGATGCACGTATAAAACATGTTTAAGTGTAAAACATGTACGATCACAAAAACAAATACTTAAGGTAAAAGTTGAAAAAGAAAGACTTCAAAAGTCAAAACTGGAAAAATAAATTGGGAATGAGGGAGTATAAAAACTAGCTAAAGCAAGTTGCATTTGTCATGCTTTTTATTTCCCTTTTTAAGAGTATTTTGTTCTGAATGGTTTTTCTTTTCGCAAGATTTTTAGTTTCTTAAGAAGTTTTATAAGAACATTGATTATAATAAAGATCATAAATTTTGACAATATAATTGAGTAAATACAATATAAAGTAATTATTACATTGTATCAATCTAGATTTAAATTATGAAAAATGACGATTTAAATTTAACCGTTGAGTGTAATTGTTTATCCGCTCCATATATGGAGTAATCAATGCAGTTGCACAACCATTGTTATGTAACAGTAGGCACATGGTATCATTCTTTTAATAATATTTTGACATATTGACCATTATTAACAAACCTGAGAGAAATAAAATTATGTTGATACTATGGCTGCGGACTCGAACGAAGTGGCAAGAACGTTTGAGAACCTAAATTGGTTATGATATGTAGAATCACATTGAAATGTGAAGTTATCAAGATACTAATTTCCGGTATATTTATCCACTTAATCATCGGTGGGAATTCATCAATGTTAAAGAAATCTAAGAGATCTTTGACATGATCGTATCAATCGGTACCAAACATCGTGTCATATAGTTGACGGAACATGTCCAACTCTTAAGAAAGTGGAGATATCTGTTTGTCCAATATGCTACAAATAGTTTTTTTTGTATCAACCGCTAGTGTAATTGTTTATCTGCTCCATATATCGAGTAATAAATGCAGTTACACAGTCAGACTTGAAATAAAACCATTTTTGCATAACACTAGGCACCATATATCCTTCTTTTAATAATATTTTGAAATATTGACCATTGTTAACAAATCCGGGAGAAATAAAATTACGTTGATACCATGGCGGCGGACTCGAACGAAATGGGAAGTACGTTTGAGAACCTAAATTAGTTATGATATGTAGAATCACATTGAAAAGTGAAGCAATCAAGATACTAATTTCCGGTATATTCATCCACTTAATTTTCGGTGGGAATTCGTCAATGTTAAAGAAATCTAAGAGATCTTTAACATGATCGTATCCATCGGTACCAAACATCATGACATATAATTGACAGTTGATGAGGTGTAATTGCATAAGCTTTTAAAGGGTTATTTAGCCTCTAAATTCGTAATATTTGATCATTTATTTTCATAAATCGTTTCTATTTGAGTTTTAGGTACTTGGAAAGCAAATACCAGAAAAGAAAGCATTTTAAGCTCGATTGGACGGGAAAAAAAAGAAAACGACAACATCGGGAAAAACCGCCACGAGAAGGGCTCGTGACGGTCGTCACAGCCTAATTGGTGATGCTGTCACCGAAACACGCTGACCATACAGGCTCTGGAGACGACCTCAAGCTGTGTCTAGGGGTGAAAACGAGTCGAGCCGAGCCCGAGCCTGCCAGAGCTCGAGCTCGGCTTGTTTAAGTTTTAAAAGGCTCGAGCTCGGCTCGTTTCGAGCCTTAAATTTTAAGCTCGAGCTCGGCTCTTGGTATGTTGTATAGGCTCGGGCTCGGCTCGTTTATACGATTTGGCCATGAAAAGTTAAAGAGGCTCGTTTATATAGGCTCGGCTCGTTTAAATAGGCTCGTGGTATGTTATATAGGCTCGGCTCGTTGAAGCTCGAGTGCGAATCGTTTATACGATTTGAGCTCGTTAATAAGCTCGAGCTCGGCTCGTATATATGTTTAATACTCAATATATCAGAATGTCATTTAGGCCCGTCTAGGCTCTTGAGCCCAAATGAGTTTCGTATATAAAGCTTGGGCTCGAGCTCGATTAGTAAATGAGCTGAAACTTAGGCTCAAGCTCGGGCTCGTTCGAGCTTTTTACCAATACGATCCCGAGCTTTTCACGAGCGGCTCGACTTATTTCCACCTATAACTGTGTCATGACTAAGATTTTGAAGGTTGACGGCGTCATAACCCCAACATGACTCCGTCACTACTAGTCAGTGCAATAACGAAACCCTAAGTGATGGCGAGCTGATGGCGTCACACCTAACAAGTGACGTCGTCACGATTGTAAATTTATATATATGTTCGCATTGTTTTCATTACAAAGTGTGCAACTTTGGAGGATAAACCCTAGAACGATTTTCTACAGTTTTGTAGGCCTTTTGGCCATTGATGTCTTCATTTTTGGTTAAGATACGTTCTTCAATTAATCATTCGATCATGTCTATATGTTATTATTTTAAATTTAATTGATTCTCTTTCTCTTAGTATTTGCTTAAGATTGCATGAAACCTAGTTAATGATTGTTTTGTTGTCGTCTCTTATTTAATATTGTTTGCGTTAGGAGTTGGAAAACTGGCTAGGAAAACTGTACTAGCTTGAACGTCCACTAAAACGTATAGTTAATAATCAGTTAACTTCATAGTGCAGTATTTAATGCGTAGGCTAGTCGAAAGGTGTGGTTGACAATCATACAGGAGTCGTACACTGAGAACAGTTTTATAGACGTGAGGACTGACCAACCTACAACCGGTGATAAGGAATACTCCACATTACATTTAATAAAGAAGTGACAATTCGACAACATAATAGGATTTAACTAGGAAGTAATGAAGTTCTAAATAAATACGTGTTTCCTCTTATAAGAAGTTCACCAATTTACTTTTCCTCGCATTTAGTTTAGTTTTAGAACTAATAGTTTTAGAAGTTCACCAACTACACTACAAGAAAAGACGGGCGACGAGACCTTTGACAAGGACACTCATGTCTTAGAATTAATGGTAGTGTTTAATTTAATATGTTAAATGGGGTGCTTAGCACAAAGCATTAGTTAAATTCTAGTAGAAACATATCTTAAAAGGTGGTGGAAAGATGAAGCTTGGCAAGATCAAATTTTAGTCGCATGTATAAATACGTCAGTGTGGTTTGTCAAATAACAAAGACAATAAATAAATAAATAAATAAATAAATAAAATTACATTGTTAGTCTCTAGATATTATGTGTCTTACTTTTACTAGTGATACGATATTGATTGCAATTCTCTCTCTCTCTCTCTCTCTCTCTCTCTCTCTCTCTCTCTCTCTCTCTCTCTACATAAATGTCTGGAGTGAAAATTCACGAAACACGTGAGCTTATTTTGCAGTTTACCCCATTAAAAGAGTAGCGTGAAAAAAATAAGTAATTGTTGCTTCCTTCTTCAGCTATAAGAGGGGGAGGTACGGTTGTGCCAAAGCTTGGTGCCAAAGAATGGCACGAGAAAACATAATGGCGCACCATACCAAGTATGGCGCCAACCGAACCACACGACGCCATTTTTTTTTCCGACCGTTGCTTTTGAAATTTGACCAAGGAAGGGAGCGTTTGGTTGTAAACGGCAATATTACTGTTGTATTTAATGTTCGACAAAAAAATGCTCGGGTTACGGAGGAGGAGGAACCCGAACATTTTGGACCAGACGCGTTGCCACGGCTTGACGGCATGCACCGGATTTCTAAGAGTCAACATTCGTCAAAATCGACCGCTAGTTTCGGTTCAAACCCGACAACGTTTCAAGAAATGATGCAACAACAAATCGAGTTAGAGCGCAAGGCAAAGCTGGATGTTATCGAACGAGAGTCACTCGCGAGAGTTACTTTATATGAATCTCAAAGGATTGCCGAAGAGATGCGAGTGCTACAAATGGAAACATGCAAGATGGATCCAGTCAATGCGGCGGTCGTTAAAGCCAAACAAGCACGAATCCAGGCAAAGTATTCTACCAACGAGGATTAGGTTTTTATTTCTATGTTTATGTAGGTTTTTATTTTTTGGTGCCAAAGGTGGTGCCAAAGGTTTTCTGGTGCCGTTCTATGTTTTGCTGACGTGGCAACAATTTTAGAAAACGGCACGAGCCCAACGTCACGATCGTACCCACTGCTCTAATGGTCAGTGTAGTTTTTTTTTTTTACTCAACTACATATCTAAATCAAATCTAGCCACATATATTATGCACACGATTTAAATTCATCACCATTTAATTAAAAGACTTAGAATCAAATGAGAAGAAATCTTAAAATAAGAAGGATGAGAAATAACTATAACTATATATTAGAGACGCATCAATTTGAATTCGATGCATCCTTAATCTTTTAGATGCATCATAATATACTTTCTAAAAAAAATTAGATGCATATACATATATTAGATGCATTTCATCAAATTAGAAGAATCCTATGTATTTTTCGTCCTCTGCGGGTCAAATTTGTTGCTAGTACTACTTCGCATCTTTTTCACTTCAAAATCACTTTCGAAACTAATTGAGATGCATATAAATGAGTAGAGATGCATCTAATTCAAGTCGATTTATCTCAAATATGTGATTATAATTATTTCTCATTCTTCTCATTTCAAGTTTTCTTCTCACTGGATCCTTGCATTTTTACAAATCATATAGTATCACTGGACTAGAAGCTCTTTGGTACTAGTGCTCTATATATACATATAGTGCATAACATAACATGGAACTTGCTTGAACTATACCTTCACATACAGTGCATGCATATGGGTTGTTTAGGAAAGACTTGTACGCTTTCATCTCTTCTGATTTTCTCCATCACGTATCAATTCTACATGATACCCTTTTCCAATTCGCAAACGATCATTAACAGCCTTCCTGGATATGATGGTGATCTTCCTTTCAGTTTCGAAACTGGGTACGTTGATTCTACACTTCATCAATTATATTTTAACAACAAAGCACAACCATCGATTCAAATGTTTATTTGTCAGTGATATAAACAATGCTATTTAATTTGAATATTCAGATGATATATAAGTCAAGGTGACAAGTCATGTTCGACCCAGTCAAGTATGTGGCTAAAGTTTTTAAAAATTTATATGAGGTAAGTTTTAGATCTTGAGAAAGACCCTACTAATATATGTCATAAAGGTGTAATTTGCTAGCGCCTAGCTTGATAGTGCTAGATTCAGACAAACGTCAAAAGCTAAGCTACAAAATATAGGTTAATTTGCTATTTTCTTATCTAAACGTTTGTGTTTTGTATGAAAGTTACGTGGGAGTAGGTGGGAACGAAGAAGTGCAGCTGTTTTACTATTTTGTTGAGTCGCAAAGGAATCCAGAAGAAGACCCTCTTCTGATTTATCTTCCAGGTGGTCCGGGAGGTTCAGCCTTAGTTACATTGCTAAGCCAAATAGGTACGGTTGTTTACATAGTTTTTGTTTACATCCCCGTGCCAGATTGTGTGTTAGTTGTTGGTGTTGTTATTGTTTTGATGGGGTTTTTGCATACATATCCTTCCGAAAATGCATAATTGCATATATATCCAAAGTATGTATAAAAACCATTGTATTATGTGCATCAAAAACTTGTACAAAGGATATATATGCAATTATTCACTATGGGAGATTTTTTTTTTTATTTTTTTTTTTATTTTTTTTTTTTTTGACATATGATGGTTTCGGAATTGGTATCCCTAATTCAAATAAGATGTTTGGATTGTTCGTAGAATTGTCAGTTTCCTCCATCATAACTATGACCAATTTTAGTCTACACTTTATGCAAGTGGGTCAATATATTTTTTTGAGTAAATCGCAAAAATCGTCCTTATGCCAAATTGCACGTTTCGCCTTTGTGGTTCATTAAGTGCAAAGATTGTTCGTATTTTTCACTGTACGTCCGCTTTTGGTCCTCCATTTTAACCGGCGTTAAGCGAGTTCCGTTAGCAGTTACATGTTAGCCCTTTTGGCTAACGATCGTTGCAGCGCCCATCCTTTAACGACCGTTTATAATTTAAATTTTTTTCTATTTTTTTTTCGAAAATATTTTTTCATCCGTTTTTTTTCTTGATTTTTTTCGTCATGTGAATTTTTTTTTCGAAATTTTCTTTTGGAAAATTTTTTTCGTCACATGCGAATTTTCTTTTCGAGAACTTTTTTTGGCACATGCAAAAATTTTTTTATCGGAAAAAGTTTGTTTTTGGGAAGAAAAAAAAATTGGTTTTTTTGGCACATGTTCAAATTTTATTTGAAACAAATTTTTTTAGAAAAACAATTTTTGAAATTAAATGTATGAACAAAATCATTTTGCTTTGTAATATTGTAAAATCGTAAGATCTTTCAAGATCGAAATCTTAACAACTATTTTTTTTCCTAAACGTGTTGATAAAGCTGGCTAGTATTTTGAATTAGTTCCTTGTATGAGGAAAATTCAATTGCATACCCTTATTTTGGTGCATACCAAAGGATAAATTCCCACCATCCATCCTTTTTGATCTAATGGTTTAGACTAATATAAGATTTAATATGTTTAACCTTAATTCTCCCAACTATATAAATCCTTTTTTTCTTTTTTTCTTTTTTCATTCGCTTCATTTTTTTCACACATTTACTGTGTGTTTTCCTCCCAACCTGCTCTCTTCCTTCCATCCAAATTCCCTCCAAAAAGTAGTTATTCCAATCAACTATTACCGTTTGACCATCACCAATTGGATCACCATCACCATTACCATCACCATCACCATTCCAATCAGCATCACCATTCCGATCACCATCACCGTTCCGATCATCATCACCTCCCAATCATTATCATCCTTTTATGTCTTCTTTAGATTTGAAAGAACCATTTGTTTCAGAAGCTGGTTTGATTGATATTGTTGCGGTTGATAATGTTGTTGATCGGTTGCTAATTATGTGGATCAAGTTGTTTAACATTCCTTTTTATCAAGTTGCACACCAAGTGTTTGATGAAATGTGTGAGTGTAAAATATTTGATAATATTTTTATCTGCTCCTGTAATTTTGCTTCTTAATTAAGTTGTTAGTTGAAATTTTGTTTTTAACTGCATTGGAATGCTATTTTTATGTCTGAATGTTGTTTTTGAATTTGCTCTTTATCGTATGTGTAGTATCACCAGTGATATCGTATGTGTAGTATCACCAGTGATATCGTATGTGTAACATACGTTTAGTATCACCAGTGATATTTGAAGTTGATGATTATAAGCTGGTTTAGTATCACCAGTGATATACGTTTAGTATCACCAGTGATATATGTTTAGCATCCGTAGTTGGTAAACGGAAGAGATTCGACTTTTTTGCAGGTAAGTATATTGCACCTGAGTTAGGTGGAATTCCTATCTTTTTTTACCCTTGAACTTGTATTAAAGCTATTATTTTTGTGAAATTTTTTCAGATTTTATTCCTGAGAAAGTGAAAGTGGAGGATGCGTGAAAGAATACCGACTGATCAATAGATGATTAGATATCAACCGAGTAGCGCCATTTATTGTTCCATAGGTGTCAACCGAGTAGCCTTTTGTAGAATATTTGATAAGAGGATGCTAATATTTATTTTGTAAAACTGATGTGTATCTTGGTGTTAGCTAATATTTGACGATATGATCAATGATGGCGTTTTGTACTAAATTAACCATTTCAATATATATACCATATATTTTTTTTATCACTTAACAGATCTTCAATCAATTTGAAAACAAATAAATAAATAAATAAAAAAAAAAAAAAAAAATACTGACTACACTAGTACAATATGTGTAGTATCACTTGTGATATTCTGTTTCATATGTATAGTATCACCTGTGATATTAAAATTTTTTTTTTTAAATCTGTTCTGCATCATATGTGTAGTATCACTTGTGATATTCGGTTTCATATGTATAGTATCACTTGTGATATTTTTTTTTTTTTAAATATGTTTTGCATCATATGTGTAGTATTACTTGTGATATTCTGTTTCATAAGTGTTTGAGGAAGTTGCGGTTCTGTTTTGTTTTTTCAAATATTTAAATGGATGTTAAATTACTTTCAGTTTTACACGAGCTTCACTTTTATGTATCACTTGTGATACTACACTGTAAAGGTAAAGGAAAGTGTTTAAGTTCAGGCAATTCGAAAGCCGGAGGCTGAGCTGGCGATAAAATATGACAATTGATGTTTATTATTCTTTCATATACATTTGGTAAAATACAAAATTCATTATCACATGTGATAAGAATGTGATATTTCACATTCTTAGTTGAGTATCACAATTGATAACACATATATGTAGAGAACAAAAATTAAAATCATAACATTTTTTATGAAGTTGATTATCTCTTGTGATAATTCACATTCTTAGTTGGGTATCTCAGTTAATAACACATTTTTATATAGAGAACATAAATTGTTATCATTAGCATTGTATATTACTAACCAAAAGATTTAGCACTAGTTGTTAAAACATAACAATGGAACTATTTTCATCAACTTGTTTTGTTTACTTTTGTTCTTCAACAATCGTCCTCTTCATTAGTTCATCAACCAGCACCTTCATTTTATTCCCAGGTGCTTTCGGGGGAACCTTTGATATCACATGTGATCACATATCACATGTGATATCACAGGTGATACCACCTGTGATATCACAGGTGATATCAAGTGATATCACAGGTGATATCACTGGTGATATCACATGTGTGTCAGCTTTCTTCTATTTGTTGAATAAATTGAGGTGATGGAGGAACTTGTGATATCACAGGTGTTTGAGCTTCTTCAATTTGTTTGTGG
Organism: Artemisia annua; assembly: GCA_014162995.1. Lineage (NCBI taxonomy): Eukaryota > Viridiplantae > Streptophyta > Magnoliopsida > Asterales > Asteraceae > Artemisia > Artemisia annua. The sequence goes on from LBNU01021242.1 coordinate 146,400, forward strand.
AGATGTTGTGCTTTCTTCAACGACAATTGCACTTGTTGATTCTTTCGTTTGATGAGGCTGTTTTTTGCATAGGTCTCATTCAAATCTGCATCAAAATATTTTCATAATTTTTGTTAGTGTACGAATAGTTCATTTGTTTTCAATATCATATGTCAAGCAAATAACTATTTGTTATCACAATAGATATACAACCAATCAACAATAATTTAACTGTTATATCACAGGTGATACACTAACAGGCAATATTGTTTTCAAATACCGGGGTATAACCTTTTGAAATATGCACAATCTATCCATTAAACATACAATTCCACCACAAATCAAACAGAAGCATCACAACATATCTTCATAAATCATCACAACATCGCAAATTATCAAAAATTAACTAGTAAAACACACTAATAATGATTCTATAACAGTAAAAACTAAAGTATTCATTGTTTTAGATGTCGATTGTTTCATTTTCTGTGTGCTTTATGTGATTTGCACGGTTAAGTCAAATACAAATATCTCTAGTGATAATACACATATACAGTTCAACTTCAAATATCACTGGTGATGCACACGTATGATACTTTTCACTCACACATTTCAAATATCACTGGTGATACAAATATCTCTAGTGATAATACACATATATAGTTCAACTTCAAATATCACTGGTGATACACACGTATGATACTTTTCACTCACACATTTCAAATATCACTGGTGATACAAATATCTCTAGTGATAATACACATATATAGTTCAACTTCAAATATCACTGGTGATACACACGTATGATACTTTTCACTCACACATTTCAAATATCACTGGTGATACAAATATCTCTAGTGATAATACACATATACAGTTCAACTTCAAATATCACTGGTGATACACACGTATGATACTTTTCACTCACACATTTCAAATATCACTGGTGATACAAATATCTCTAGTGATAATACACATATACAGTTCAACTTCAAATATCACTGGTGATACACACGTATGATACTTTTCACTCACACATTTCAAATATCACTGGTGATACAAATATCTCTAGTGATAATACACATATACAGTTCAACTTCAAATATCACTGGTGATACACACGTATGATACTTTTCACTCACACATTTCAAATATCACTGGTGATACAAATATCTCTAGTGATAATACACATATACAGTTCAACTTCAAATATCACTGGTGATACACACGTATGATACTTTTCACTCACACATTTCAAATATCACTGGTGATACAAATATCTCTAGTGATAATACACATATACAGTTCAACTTCAAATATCACTGGTGATACACACGTATGATACTTTTCACTCACACATTTCATCAAACACTTAGAGTGCATCCATGTATACAAAGCTTTTTACTCAGAAACTCAACCAAATGTAAACACTAAATAACACAACCAATAAAGCATCTAAATAATTAGTCGGAAGTATCGTACCTTGTTCTAGAAATTCAGTAGGTTCATTTTAAACCCTTTTCTTTTTCGGATCTGCTTGCGCAATTGACGATTCTTCAATTTTTTGTGTTTTTTTTGGTGATTTTAATGGTTAAAATTGGTTGATTTTGAGTTTTTGTTGCAGTTTGTTAATGGCGGTTAGAGAGAGAAAGTTGGGTTTTTGATAGTGTATGTGTGGAAAGTGAGAAGTCATGTGTAGGGTTGGTGAGGTAAGTTTGGAAAATTGTCAAAAGTGGTCCCTCCGTGTTTTTTATTATTAAAAACTGTTTTTTTATCCAACGGTCCTGATTAATCCCTTGGTATGTGGCACTTTTTGGGTTTGCAAAATAAAGTGACTCTCCTTGTATATAGTTAACATTCATTAGTTAATATCTATCACTAGAAGTCTAGAACTATTAATTTAACGTTAACATTAACACACGCAGTAGTACTAGAACTTTTAATTTATATCATTTTATAATTAATTTAAATAAATTTGTTATAATTTATAATTAATTTAAATTCATTTAAGAAAATTAATTTGGGAGAATTGCAAATTTCCCCATTTTTTCCCCAATTAATTTTAATAATCATTTTTAATTAATTTAAACCACTTATAATTAATTTAAATTTATTTCAATAATTAATTTATATTATTTATAATTAATTTAAGTTTATTTAAGGGTAAATTGCAAAAATGGTCCTTAACGTTTCACGAAATTGCAAAAACGGGACCGAGACAAAAAGTAGCGCAAAAAAGACACCAACGTTCGGTGGGTCTAATATTGGTTTAGGTGGGAACCGTGAAATGACGATACTACCCTCAAGTACGTGGCACTTAACGGGAAAATTAACGAAAAAGGCCTCTCGGTGGCGATTTTGCAAAAATGTGGAACGTTGGTGTCTTTTTTGCGCTACTTTTTGTCTCGATCCTGTTTTTGCAATTTCGTGGAACGTTAAGGACCATTTTTGCAATTTACCCTTTATTTAAACAATTAAATTAAATAACTTAAACCAATAGTGATGACTTCTAGTGACAACTTTTTGTCGCTATAGGTTTGGCGGATCAATTCCGTCTCGGCGGGAAATTAAATGTTTACTTTACTAAAATTCGGTCATCGTTAAACTTATAGCAACTACTTTGTTGTCGCTATACGTTATAGTAAAAACCAAAAATTTAGTAGGGACTTCTTTTTTCATCTAGCGAACATTTAACGATGACATGTCGTCACTAAAGGTTTTAATGAAAGACGGAGCCAAGTAACTGAGTTATTTATCGTTTAGTGGACCTATAGCGACGACATACATCGTTGCTAAAGGTCCGGTCGTCGTGAGAAGTGGAAATTGGTGTAGTGGCCTATTGTATAATATTTCATTCCCTAGTAATACTCTCTGATGATATGTGTAGGTCCACTTAGCTTCAAAGTTGATAACGACATAGAAAACCTTACCTTAACAATGAATCCATATTCATGGACAAAGGTATACATTCAAGTTTATTATTATTCCTTATTTCATACGTATTTACCAAGTAATCAATGACACAAGTACTTGTTTTATTTAAGTAATATCACACATGGATCATGGATGATTGTTCTATATTTGTAGCTGGCCAACATCATATTCATTGATATTCCTGCTGGAGTAGGATACTCTTATGGCGAAACAAAAGAAGCATCAGTTAGCAGCGACAACATTATGGTCACACAAGCTACTGATTTTGTCAAAAAGGTGACTGCAAAGTTCCGCTCATGAAGTCATGATATATTTATGTATGAGTTTTGAAATTTGGTTATGAATACATTTAAAGTTAATTAAGTCTTCAACCTATAATGGAGTCTTAGACGAATTACACTTCCGATTCAAGCAAAGTGCCTTTGGGTGTAACCAGGCCCGTCTTAACTATAAAGCTAGTTAAGCAAGTGTTTTAGGCCCCAAACTGTTATATGTATTACTTTTAACTGTTAGATAGTAATCGTAAATTATAATGTCACCACGGAAATGTGAATCTAGTTACTAAAAATCTCAAAACCAGGATAAGTTGAAACTCTAAGAAAAATGTAATAACAACTTTTAAGGCCCTTATTATAAAAATCCCTTGAGGCCTCTTGAAAGCTTGAGACAGCCCTGGGCGTAACTGTATGTGAGTGACTTATGAGATCGTGGCTCGAGTTGAGGCATTGGGTGGTACTATACGTGTGTAATTTTTTTACTTTCTAATGAACAGTTTCTCATCAAGCATCCAAAGTTCCTGAAGAATCCACTCTACATAATGGGGATGTCTTACATGGGCATTGTCACTCCTGCTATCACCCTAGAATTATATGAGGGTAAAATTTATATTATTTTGTTAATATATTCTTGACCCTGTATATATAGACAATTTTGAACTTTTCCAAATATCATTGTCTTGTAGGTAACGAACGAGGGGATCAACCAACTCTAAATATTCAAGTAATTTTATGAAACTAATAGCATTAAACTCTCCTTGTTCTAAGAACCCATTTATATATAAACATGTAAAGATATGTAATCCATAAATAAAGACCAAAAAAGAAATGATTTTCCATATATTTTGCATCTGATTTTTTTATAGTAAATCTACTGATGAGTTTAGAGAGTATATAATTTCAGGGGTACATTCTTTGCAGCCCTCTCACTGATAAGTTCATGGATTTCAACTCAAGATTTATATTTGCTTATCGTGTGGCTTTGATATCGGAAGATATATATAAGGTAAATAATCCGCAAAAGGTGTTGCACTAACTAAACTTGTTATGAAATTTACATTAATTACTTGGTCTTGCAGTTAGGGATAGAAAGTTGTGATGCTGATTACCTAAACACTGATACAACCAACTCGTTTTGTGCATATAGTCTTCAGCGATATAAAGAGGTAAAAATCAAGATTATTCTAATGTTGAGAACAACATGCATCTAATTGTAGAACAAGATAAAAAGTCGTCAATATTATTTGTATTTGCAGTGCACAGGCGGGATTAATTTCGAGAACATATTGTTACCAAGTTGAATCAAATCCTGAATGCCTAGTACTCTCTCTCTCTCTCTCAAAATCTACACCTTTGATTTTGCCGTTTGTATTTAGATAGTTAGGAAGATTAGTAGGAATATAATGCAAACCAATAAATTACATTTCAAAGAGACCTTAATTTATGAATCAGATTTTGATATAACACACACACACACAGACTATATATATATATATATATATAGTGTGAAAGAAAAACAAAATAACATTTGATAAGTGATAACAGCCCCATGATCTTGTATGTGTTCACTTGTTATGTTACCGTGTAATACATGGTTTTCAATAGGCGTTACATTTAATTTAGGGATAATCATTTTAAAATATATCTTATTTGTCACCTTTTTCAGTTTTGTGTAGCAAACTAATTGTTTTGCAGATTGATGTACTAAACTTATCATTTTCGTCAGTTTGATGTATTTTTTTTTACCTTGTCAGCCGGTTTATGACACGTTAAACAAGTTACAGTACATCAATCTGTAGAAAAAATTAGTTCGTTACATAAAACTGGAAAAGTTGGTAAGTAAGATACATTTATAAATAATTATCTCTTTCTTTATTAGTTTAAGAAGATTGTTTTCCTCCCTCCTCTCATTAGGACAAACTAGAACTAAATTAAAACCTTACCATTCGATCCCAAACCCTAAAAGCTCAAGCTTTCATCAATGGCAGACCTGCAAACACTCCGTTTAAACGAACCCCATCTCCTCCATTCATCACTCCGACATCACAAACCCTAATCAACCCCACCAAAATCCAAACCCTTAGAGTTGTATGCAAACCGGATGAATACGAGCGAAGGGTTGTTCGTATTCGTTCGTTTAAGTTTAGCTGGACAAATGAACGTACATGAACGCAGAACCTAACCAAACCGAATTTAAATCTGATTTAACCGAACCGAAAACTGAGTTTGAATGCGGTTTGGTTTTGTAGTTGACCCGAATAACATAATTTATATATATATTCTAAATTTAGTTATACGGATTTTTCGCCAAATAACCCGAATTACAGTAAAATATGGCCAAATTTTTTTTTAGGGATATTCATTTATAAATATAGCTAACTTGTCACATTTTTCATTTTGGTGTATGGTAATCTACAACCGGCTGAGAAGGTAAAAAAAAATATATCAAACTGACGAAAATGGCAAGTTTGGTACATCAATCTCCTATGGGTTTTCTCTCGGAGGATGGGAAAGAGCTACGTCCTGCAGATCTATTATTATTTAATTGGCTCCAAGGTAAAGATGCGTGTTTGGATGTGACTTGTATCTCTCCTTTTGCTGGTTGGGGGGCTCCTGGGGTTGCTTTGCATAACGCCGTGGAGAAGAAAAAGAGGAAATATGAGTCCAAATGTGAGGATAACGGATATAAGTTCATACCATTTGCTTTCTCTACATTCGGAGAATTCGATACGGAGGCCCTGGACACACTTTCACGTATTAAGTCTATTGCCATTAGCCACTGAAATAATGCTAAGAGTGTTGTTTTTATTTTTCATAGAATAAGCTTTTGTATTCAGAAAGGAGTCGGAGCACAGCTGGTGTCTAGACTCCCATCCAACTTTGTATAAGCTTATTATGTATCTATGAAATAATTTTCATAATTAAAAAAAAAATAAATAATAATCTTTTATATAATAAAACAAAACCCCTAGTGGGTACTTTTTCATTTTGAAAAAAAGAATATTTCCTTATTAGGTAATATTTTAAGTATTATTTTTTTTTATTTATAAATTTTTAAATTCGTTTTGTTGATATACTATACAAGTAGAAGATAAGTACAAAAAATATAGACAAGATGCAACTAACAAGGATTAAACATTTTAAATGATTATCTTTAATTATAAAAAACTGCAATTAAAAATCATAAATCAAACAAAATAAAAATTAAATTATTAGTTTTTTAATAAATAAAAATATATCATTCAAAAAATTTATAAAAAAACCCGCGCGTGCGCGGGCATTATAACTAGTAATAATAATAATAAAAGCTTTTTAGACAAAACTGGAAAATGTGTCAATTAAGATACATTTTAAAATGATTATCCCTTACTCAAAACTGACTATGGTGTTGTCATCCTCTGAGTTTGTTTTATTTTTTCGATATTTTCGAGTAAATATGTTTTTGTTCAACTTGAATGCTATAGAAATAAACAATTGTTCTCTAATAAAATCAGGGTGTGATCGAGTCAAAGTGGTTAGTTTACTTAGTTATGGTCCTGAAGGAAATCATGAAAAAAGTATCGGACGGGGATAATCTGATACCGTCACCATCAGGAGATTATTTGTGTACAAAGATGTGAACATTTCTCATAATATTTGACTTCTCAAGGCTCGTAAAAACTTTATTTTATTACTCTGTATTATTATTAACCAGAAACCTTGAAGATTCAATTCTTACGGAATAAGGTGACTTCGATCCTAATAATTCCACATATCAAGCGGGAATTGAAATTTACGAGTTGAAGTGGCCTAATCCTGAGAATTCCACTGCATAATTAGTTACAAAGTAGGGTTAACCAGTTTATGCATTTTCACAAAAACCTCATATCAAAACAATAGCATGCGTATATATGGTAGTCCTGCATAATTGACTATATGAGGTCCTAGAAACTACTTTCTCTGTTTGTTACAAAAACTGGATCCTTTTTTTTAACACATTTACTCCCCAATTCCCCGAATTTTCACAGCAATTTTGACATATGGTAGTGCTTTTCGGTTTTTGGGTGGTAACACACGTAAATCTTAGGTAATCCATTGTTATGTTATTCTTGGTTAATTACTACATTTGCTAGCTTATCCTTGCTTCCGTGTATGTTATATCTACAAAATGCTGATCAAAATACTTCTGTTTAAGACATTTAGTTAATAAGTCAAACATAGTTAAAACCAAAATTAGTGTGCCTGAACATTGTTTTAGGGGTTATACCAAAAATTGCAAGTAGGTTGTTTTTGTTATATAGAGTAAAATTTAACCCCATGTTTCCCCACTTTTACGAGTACTTCTACAAATTCTTAAATGTTTGGGCAAACACCGAAGCTGTGCAGAAAGCTCTAAACGTTTGTCAGGTAAGTGACTATTGTTTTCATCAAAACACTCTTAAGCTAAAGATTATGATCAGCTAACACGTATTCCATGAATATTTTTTAGGGAACGATTGAAAAATGGGAGCCGATCAACATGACCATACATTACATTCAAGGAAAAAAGGATACGGCTTGTTACAGTTATGATATCTTTAGCAGCTTTGCTTATCATAAGAAACTCGTTAGAAAAAAGTGTAGAGCGTTGGTATTTAGGTGATGTGACAATTTCTCTTTTCACAATCTCTACTGATTATCTTTTCAAATTAAATCCTTTGTATACGGGTTAAGAAAATGTTTCATTAATTGACAGTGGCGATCATGACTTGACTTTTCCCTATGTTGGTGTTGAGAAATGGATAGCTTCACTTGATATGAAAGTCGAAATTCCATGGAAGCCATTCTATGTTGATGCTCAAGTTGGAGGGTGAGACGTGACTCTATTTAGTTAAACGGCTAGCTTACTACAGTCATTTTATGATGCTTGAGAAAATATTTTTGTTTAAGTATAGTCTTATTTTGTATTGCAGATACGAGGAGTCGTATGCACAAGATGATTATTCACTGACATATACTACAGTTAAAGTAAGACCACATTGAGTGCATTAATCCATACAAGAAACTTCATAATGCATTTAGCCTATGCTTAATGGATATACACCATTATTGTCGCGTATAGTTAGGATTTGGTGAAAAGTGATTTTTTATATATATTATAATAGCGTTTAGCCTAAAGAACTTATGATATATTTATAACTTTGTAACAGGTTTTTATAACTCTTAATAACATTTGGATGTTTGTACAGGGCGCAGGTCATGGTGTACCTTTTAACAAGCCAAGAGAGTCTATGGATATGGCAGAGAGGTGGCTCGCTTGGCAGTCGCATTCAAGCAATTCCTAATTAAGAGAACAAGAATTCAATACCATGTAATATATGCATCATGTGCGGATGGATAAATGATCTCTGTGTCTTGCCACAATATGAAACTTGTCTAAAATTCTTCTACTAAGAAGAAAAGAATAAAGGATTATGCACACTTACTTAATAGTCGATTTGCCACTTTGGGTTTTTTCGGTCGTGTTTTCTTAATCGAGTTTAAACAAAGTGAAGTCGCATTGTTCCACATTAGTTTGACGTGACACCGCGACATGTGAAATACAATAAGGGGCTGTTTCTTTTTTACCCGTTTGGAAAATATGTCATTTTACAAAATAGCATTTGTTTAGAGTTGGTACTTTGTGAAGAAATTTTGTTTCTTTTTCTTTCTTAATGACAAACAATAATAAAGTAAATGACTATGTTACCCTTTATCTAAATTGGTGTTCATCGTCAGGAATAAACTTTTTGAATACCCATTTCTAGTTTCAACTGAATTAATTTGTGTACCTGAATTCATGTTTTTTTCTAACAATAGAAGAAATTTTATGTAAAATCTTTACAAAGGATAAAACCGTCAAATTAATTTAGCAAAAAATATGAAAAACCCTAATTGAATCTAATCATTATATAAACTAACCATGACAAAAATTCGGAACCAAATACGAGATTATATAGATCCAACTGAAAACTAAAATATATATGAATCATAGGTCTCACTTTATTTTTCTATCTAAACGTTTTTCAAAAAAATAAAAAAAATAAAAATAAAAAATAAAAAAATACATATATAAAAAATAATTGGTAACCATCTTCTTCGTACCCATGAATCCACCATTAAAGAAAGTTGAAGCTTTAATTGAGATGAACGAAATTCCAGTGGGCCTTCTTCAGTGGTAACAACCGGGTTTGGGCCTATACAACCTCCTGGGCTGCAATTCCAGTGGGCTTAGAGTCGGGGGTTAAGAGGTGATGCGGACATACTCGAACTAGCAGACTTACAAAGTCTACTCTCTAATTTTCAGCTCTCTATCGATCCGGATAAATGGGAATGCTTGATGAATAATCCTAGGTCGTTCACAGTAAAAGGTATAAGATCATTTATCATCGATTCTTCTCCTAGATTGGCTGTTGAAACAACAACAAGATGGAATAACCTCGTGCCAATAAAAGTCAATATTTCTTCATGGAGAATTGCAAATAAAAGAATCCCTACAAGAATCAATCTTGATAATCGAGGGATTGATCTTAACTCGGTTCGTTGTCCAGTGTGTGATGATGATTTAGAGACGGAAGATCATATATTGGTTTTTTGTTGTGTTGCAAAGAATACATGGTGTGAGGTTTTAAAATGGTGGAAGATTGAAGATATCTCTCTTGATAGCATCAATGATCTCCTCACCCTTGCAAGTCATTCGAACCTTGCTCCTAAGCTCTCCAAAGTGTTCGATGCTGTGGTACAATCTACTCTTTGGATCCTATGGCGCTTCAGAAATGATTCTATATTTGCTTCGACAAGACAGAATAGAAGTCTCATCCTAAATGATGTCAAACTTTACTCTTTTAATTGGATATCAAATAGGCTTCGTAAAGCATCTTTTAATTGGATAGAGTGGCTCTCGAATCCTTGTAACGCTCTATCCAACCCCTTGTAATTGTTTGCCTAGCTCCTTGTTAGGTTCTTAATTCATCCTGCTGTTCAAAAAAAAAAAAAAAAATAAATAAATAAAAAAATAAAAAATAAAAAAAAATTGAGGTGAACGAAAACAAAACAAATAATGAAACCTTGAGGGAAGCAATATCGGAGTGAAGTGAGCCTTGTCGGAAAAAGACAACTCCGACGAGAAGGGTTGTCGGGGTACGCAACTTATGTGGGGAAGGAGGTCGACAGTCAGGAGGAAAGAATGGTGATAGTGATTGAAGATTGAAGTGTCTTGACTGTTGGATCTTGATGAATAATGATGATTGAAATGAAATGGAAGAGAAAAAGAAAAGGGTATAAGTTGTCTTTTGTTATCCTAGATGGGAAGGAGTTGGTTTTTTAAGATCATCCACATTAAGGATATTTGTATAGATTAAGCCAAAAAGAAACAAGAGTCATTCCTTTGTGTGAAAGGAAATGTATCCAAACAAGACATTAAACAAAAAGTAAACAACCCCTAACACTATTTCATGAGAGGAAAGCTGTCATTCGTAAGCCTTTAGATCACCTCAAAATAAGAAAAGATATCCATCATCTATATATTCAAAATAATTTTTTATGTGGCTATATATGTAACATTGATAAAAAAATAAAAAATAAATAAAAATCAATAAAAATAAAAATAAAAAAGTGACATAACAAGGGTGACTTAAAAGATTTAAAATTAACTTGTGTGAGACAACTGACAAGAGCATTTCATTTTTCCATTTTAATTTCCATTACCGGTGAATGTCACTTCTTTTGGAAAATGAAAAAAATAAAATAAATAAATAAATAAATAATAATAATAATAAAAAATTAAAATTCAAGTTGTATACATATGAAGAATTTCTACATTTTTCAATTGTATCGATCTCTATTTTAGGCATTTATAGCAGAAACTTATACTGGATTTAAACTTAGGGTTACCCATGGTATCAATCTTTTTGTGGCATAAAAACTTATACTAGTCATCTTAGATGATTTTCCTTTATAATTTCAACAAGTTAGTGCACTTATAATAGCAATCAGCTAGCAAATAATATACCGATAATTTGGAAAATTTAATCTCATAATCTATTAGAGCTAATCAATTAAATATCAAAGATGCCATTAGTAATTTAAGTTTAAAACTGAAATACGCATACTCTCATCGCTAATTTATCATTATCACGTAACATATTAACTACTAGGTTTTTCTTAAATTTTGTGTTAACCATTTATAATTTCAGTGCCTCAACATAATAAATCTGTCGTGTATAAAATTTGACCCGCAAACATCATCATAAATAAGGTAAATAGCTAGCTGGTAATAAAAAATACTTGAGTCACATAACACAAATTAAATCCTTAAAGCATGACTTTGCTATTATCCTTATGAACATGACCTTAACACTCCCCCACTTGATCCTCGAAATAAATGTCACAGTAATAACTCCTAAATATAATTCAAACGGATTTGATCTAAAGTGGGATATCCTGATTTAGTTTTTGTGAAACCCTGAAATTTCATGCACAAAAGGGAAACTTTTGTTATACTATTAAATGATAATTAAAAAACTTGCCACGATATTTATATGCGTGAGATATTAACCAATATTTTTTAGGTATATATGTGACAAAATATCGAGCTAATAAACTAGTCAAATAAGCAACTTTAAATTTGGTGCTGATCACTACATATGACCAGTGACGGACTCAGGAAAAATAGATGTGGGGGGCAAATTTTTTTTTTTGACAATAACAACAAAATGCGGGAAAAAAATAAGATCGTAATGGTAAATCGAATATTTTTACTTAGAGATGAATAATTTATAAGGCTTTAGAGCGTTGAATGTTAGGTTTTAGTACGTGGGTGAGGGGCAATTTGAGTTTTGGGTGGGGGTCACTTTAAAAAAAAGGTCAAAATTTTAAAAAAATACACTAAAATTTCAACTTTTTCGGCTAGCCATGGGAGGCACAGGCCCCCCATACTTACACTATAGATCCGTCCCCGCATATGACTTGTTAACATTTTTCCATCTTATTCTCGTAACTACTTGATAAAGTAAGTATAACGTGAAGTTTGAGTTCATGAAATTAGAAATAAGACTCAAGTAAGGTGATTTATAAGTTTGATCAATATATATTAAATGTGTTTCGGAAAAGAATGTTTAAGTTTGATCAATACGGATTACATGTATACATGGCACACTTCAGAAACACTCGATGGAATTCGATGCAAGCATAATACAAGTATTTTTTTTTTTTTTATTATTATTATTATTATTTTTAATCGACTTAAACGGTTAAATTTGCAACAAAAACACATGACTAGGTTTGATGTAAAACGTTTTGCAACCTAAATTATGTATCATGTCGCCAAACACAACCAATAGAACGTAACCCTATTCACTCCATATTGGTTCAATTTGTCACATCTGGTTTGAATAGGTTTTCTAAGAATGAACTATAGGGTTGAAAAATAACATGCAAGAGGCCTACATGCATTTGATCATGTGCCAATGGCTGAATGGCCGGTTAGGGAAGTTATTTCAATAATTAGTGTGAATTATTAGGTATTAAATAGATGAGAAATGATACATGGATCTAATTGTAGGCTTAATTGTGGACGTTTTAGACATGGACCCACTTGTTTTACAACCTATCAGGATTATACCACATGTTTTAGGTTCACAATTAGGTCCATAATTAGGTCCATCTATCATTTCTCTAAATAAATAGATATGTAAAGCATTATTTGGGTGAATTATACATGTGAGTAAAATATTTAATATTCGTTAGTTCTTGAACTTTTTATAAACCGACATTGTAGGCCCAAATGTTGTTCACGTGGCAGACCACAACATATAAGTTTCGAATCAGATCCAAAGGCATTTAAGAAAGTCAATATGGTATCAACAATGTAACAATGTAAGAGCATCATGCTCTAGATTTCCAATAGCTTTACAACTTTCACATTATGTTTTGTGTTAGTATTTTAATGTCTTCAAGCTATTATAATATAACTTCCCAATGATAATTTTTTTTTTAACAAAAGCTTTTCATATATATATATATATATATATATATATATATATATATATATATATATATATATATATATATATATATATATATATATATATATATATATATATATATATATATATATATATATAGGGGAGAGTTAAAATAAAAAGAGGATTTTTGGTAAAAAGAATAAGAAGGGTTTTGGACCATTAGATTTAAAATCAATGGATGAGATTACACTATACACTTAATTAAAGCTGGAAGGGTAATACTGTCTTTTAAAAAAAAATCTTAAACACGGTTAGATAAAATAACCGCACACTCTCATTTAACACACACTATTTCTCTCTCAAAAAATAACACGTTCTCTCTCTC